>CYKH01001652.1:0-18970 GCA_001460835.1 Bodo saltans
GTTTCTGTACTTTATTGACATTTCTTAAACAAGACTCTGTAATAAAGAAAGAGGATAGGCGATATCCTTTTCACCCTCCTCAACAAAACACTCACACATAGTCAAAAAACCGCTGCGACATGAGTGCCCTCAACGCTGCAACTGATGCCACTGTCGTCACGGTTGAGTCTTCTGCAACTTCATCTTCACTTTTTCACCAAAGAGTTGCCCGCCGTGAGGGCGGCATCGTCACGTACGGCATGACGCCACCAAAGCTGACGACGGAAGTAAGCAAGCTTCCCACCCTCGCGGACACCCAACGCCAGCGCCTGATCTCTGTCCCTGCCGACGCTGTCATTCTCTACGACATTCATGACGAGAAGGACCGCGCGACGGAGATTCCAAGGCCCTTTCCCTTCTCCGAGACGTTAAATGGTATGAGTGCCCTCAACGCTGCAACAGATGCCACTGTCGTCGTCGACGTTGTTGCGGTAGAATCTTCTGCAACTTCATCGTCTCTTTTTCACCAAAAAGTTGCCCGCCGTGAGGGTGGCATCGTGACGTACGGCATGACGCCACCAAAACTGACGACGGAGGCAAGCAAGCTTCCCACCCTCGCGGACACCCAACGTCAGCGCCTGATCTCTGTCCCTGCCGACGCTGTCATACTCTACGACATTCATGACGAGAAAGACCGCGCGACGGAGATTCCAAGGCCCTTTCCCTTCTCCGAGACGTTAAATGGTCTTGACTGGGCGGAGCAGCTTGGCGATGTGGGCAAGCCGTATGTCCACTTCCGTTGCATCGCTAAATACGATGCACCAGAGTTCGAGGCACAGCTGAAGGATCGCCTTCCAGTGAATAACAATGCTGTGGTGGTCGTTGGAGGTGCCGCTGCTGCCCAACAGCTGCCGATCACGATGGATCAGGCGTACGAGATTCGTCGCACTGTTGCCCCAGAGCTGTTTGTGGGCGCTGTTGCGATTGCCGAGCGCCACGCTGCGAAGGGCAATGAACACGAGCGCATGCTGCAAAAGCAGACAGTAGGAGGCGTTTCTTTCTTTGTGACCCAATGCGTGTACAATCTTGAGGAAGCCAAGAATCTCCTTAGTGACTATGCATCCACCTGCAAGAAGCAGGGTATCCCCATGGTCCCTATTCTCGTCACCATCACGCCGTGCGGTAGTGCCAAGACGCTTGAGTTCCTTGGCTGGCTAGGTGTGAAAGTGTCGAAGTGGTTGGAGAATGACCTGCGCGATGCGGCGGATCAAGGTCTTATTTTGGAAGAGAGTGTTGATGCACTACTTCATTTGTTTAAGGAGCTGCTGCACTTTGCAAGGAAGAAGGGGATCCCTCTAGGCTGCAACGTCGAGAGCGTAGCGGTGAGGAAGGTGGAGATCGAGGCATCCATCCGACTGGCGACTGAGATCAAGAAGATTCTTGAGCAGGAGGACTCTGGTGCTGCAGCGACAGTTAACCCGGCCACGCCCATCATTTGAAATTCGTATGATGTGTGCCTTACGGCGACATTTTCTTTCCCCCCTTTCCTGCTTTGCTGCCTGAATTAATTGTGTTGACTTCAACTTTTCGAGGTTGTAGTTAGTGACATTGAAAAAACTCTGAACAAAATTGCAATTTTTTGTATTTCGAGCACCTGAGTTTCAATTTTGCGCTGTTTACATTTTGCAGAGTAAATTCACAACGACCACACTAACGATGCTGCCTGACAAAGGACACACCGCCAAGAAGTCCGCTGCACCAGCAGCCACGAAAGGACGCAAGCACCACACCCCTCGCACAACTCGCAAGGCTGCACCACCGCGTGCCGAGCTCCCTGTGACACTGCTGTCCGGTTTCCTTGGGAGCGGCAAGACCTCGCTTCTGCGCCACGTGTTGCACCATCGCCATGGCCTGCGTGTTGCTGTGATCCTCAACGAGATCTCGGAGATCAACCGCGCGGCGATGGCGATTGACCCCAAGGCGAAGGACGAGAAGGAGGACCAGAGCATCGGTGAGCTACTGATTCAGCAGATTGAGTTCGCCAATGTTGTGGTGCTTAACAAGTTGGACATTGTGACTGGCGAGGACACGCTGGAGGGCGCACTGAGCCCAGCCCACGGAGCTGCCATCGGAGAGCTGAAGGGCCTTGTGCGCTCCATTAACCCTACCGCTCTTATTGTCCCTGCAACTCAATGTGCCATCGCAGTGCGTGAAGTTCTCGCGTCTTGCCGTTTCAGTGAAGACTGGGCGAAGGGTGTTGCTGGGTGGATGGAAGACATCGAGTCCGGCATCACCCATACCCCAGAGACGTTGGAGTACGGCATTGGCAGCTTCCTTTACACCGCTGACCGCCCCTTTCACCCCCAGCGCCTTCACGACTGGGTCGATCGGTTGTACTTCTGGAATGAGATCGCCTTCGAGGACTTGGACGCCCCTCAAGAGGGCGACGAAGAAGACGATGATGACGAAGACGCAGATGACGACGACGGTGCTGCATGTGCTGCGTCTCCTCCCCAGCATCACGAAGCCGTACCACAGAAACCGGATCGCTCAGTGAGCACCGATATTGCCCCAATGAACGCCGAAGGCTTCCAAGAGTTCGGCGCGAAAGAAAAACTCGTGCGCGACGCGGCGTATGGAAATTTCTTCCGCAGCAAAGGATTTATTTGGCTCGGCAACCCAGACCGCGTCGATCATGTGATGGAATGGTCACAAGCAGGAACTGTGCTCAACCTTCAATACTCCAGCACGTGGGATAACTTCTCGACGCAAATTCGTGGACAACGATTAGTCTTCATTGGCCAAGGCATCAAGAAGGACGAACTGAAGCGTGACCTCGATGAGCTGCTTCTGACAGAGGAGGAGTGGGGCAAGCTTCAGCGTGGCGAGTACAACGAAACGCCACTCCCTGACCCTTTCGAGCCCTTCCCCGTCGCGATCGATAATGGTGATGACAACCACCACGATCACGATCATCATCACCATCATCACCATCATCATGATCATGCAAGCGGTGCAGCATGCTCACTTCAAAATCAAAAGAATTCCAGAAAGCGCTCTAGGGACTAACCACGGGTGCTTGAAGGGACAAAAAAAAAGAGAGCAGGTTCTTTCCACAATTCTATTAATCCACGAGTAACAAACAAAGAAAGGAGAGAAGAAGATCAACGTAAAAACTTGAGTTTTCTCTTTTTGTATCATAACTGCGAGGATGAGTTTTTTTGTTTTGATTCTTAATTTATTGCGAAGGACATTGCAGAAAGCGTCGGAAGTATCACACAATTCAAGCTTCGCTAAATAAGACTTATGCCTCGCAAGGCCATTGTGATTTCATCGCCACCAACCGTCGTGGTTCCGTTATCATCCCCACCACCGCCTCCCCCTCCTACCACTGCTGCTGCTGCTGCTCAACTGCCTCCTTTTCTTCTCCGTGCCGATGCTCCAGGCCGTATGCTCACACGAAGGTTCTTGAAAGAGATGGAGGAGGAGGAGGCGCCTGGAGCTACTGCAAATGTGGCATCGCAAGTTTCGTCGACAACAGCCGCCGCCGTCGCGACGACATCAGGGAACACAACTCTATCATCTTCGCTCACAATAATCTCCAGCAGGCCCGCACGCAACGTCGGTGGACGGAGTGGTAGCAACACCACGACCCCAAACACCAGCAGCAGTACGCCACCAACCATCTCGATGAGAGGAGGGTTTCGCTGCATTTGCCGGTCGTTTCTCCTGTCGCACTCAGACGAGATGATGGAGTGTATCGAATGCAAGAATTGGTCCCATGCGGCGTGTATGGAGGTGGATCCTCTCACTATCAAAAAAGCAGCTCGGCGCACGTTTGTGTGTTTTTTCTGCACAGGAGAGGCGGCAAAACGCCAAGCTCGACGGATTGAGGAGGGGCGCTTAGCTCCACCTCCACCGCCAAAGCACTCTGTCGTCTTGAAGCTCACGGAGTGCCCTGACGTGGTCCCCTCCACTAATGGGAAGGAACTTGACGCATCTCTTCGTCGCCTGGTGGAGTACGTGGCCTCCATTGGGTTTGAATTCATCTTCGTTGGCAAGCCCTCTCCCTCATCCTCTACCTCTTCCGCCCACCACCACCATCACAGTGACTCCAGCAACGCCTTCACTGACAGTTTTATGGAGCAGTCCCTTGCGTGCTGCGCAAGCGCCATCCACTCCGCGACGTTCTCAGAGACGTACCCGTCGTGGTGTTTATCAGAACTTCGATCGCCCCCACACGGGTACCTGCAAGGGACGTTTATGCGATGCATCAAGACGAGGAGGGTGGTGTCGTTGGTGCTATCCAACGGGATGGATGGATACGGTGGGCTGCGCTCGGCGGTGTCAAGACTCCGCATGATTCACACAAAAGCGGTGAACAAGGGAGATGTCAGCTGGATGGAGGGGCACAACGAGGGGCAGGCATCATCATCATCGTCATCAACACCATCGGGGCCATCGTTTGTAGAGTTGTGCCTTGGCATTAACGACGTCTCGCCATTTGTGCACATCAACCTCATCGCCACGCACCCTAACTACCGTCCGCATGATTCACACAAAAGCGGTGAACAAGGGAGATGTCAGCTGGATGGAGGGGCACAACGAGGGGCAGGCATCATCATCATCGTCATCAACACCATCGGGGCCATCGTTTGTAGAGTTGTGCCTTGGCATTAACGACGTCTCGCCATTTGTGCACATCAACCTCATCGCCACGCACCCTAACTACCGAGGTCGAGGTCTTGCCAAGGCGCTCATCGCAGCAGAGCTTCTCCGCTGGGCCCTTCGTGGTCGTTCCAAAGCTTACTTGAACATGGCACTGGATAAGAAACTTGTCGACAACGACACTCGTGTGACGTGCACAGCGTCGCCCGCATCGAGGCGGTTGTATGACACATTCGGCTTCCGCCCGGTGCTCCCGTCTAGACCACTTCCTCCCACAAATGCGGTCTCCTCTTCGACCACGACGACTGCGCAGCATCAGGTTAGTGGTGGTGACGATGCCGCCACAAACGTCGGCGAGTTCTACTCTGCGAAGGAGAAGGATTCTGGTAGGGTCATGGTGAGCCTAGGGTTTGTCTCAACGGTGTTACAAGTCGTGTCTTCGATGTTATTAAACAGCAATGCAACCAGTAACCCTGGTGGCAGTGGTGGCATTCAGGACCAAGTACCGACGCCTTCCACATCGGCGGCGCTGAGTGCCGCTGCTGGTGTGGAAGTGCTAGACGACGTCGTTGTGCTACCAACACCGTCTCCTCCTCCTCCTGCACGACGAGGCCGGGGAGGTGGCGCAGCAGCTGCGAAGCGTGGCAGGCAATAGCCTAGATACATGTGGACACACAAGAGGAACCATGCACACCGATGAAATAGATACCGCTACATCTCCAACTTTGATTGTGGGTACAGGTTAAACCCTAAATGGCTGTTTTGTGAAGTATTATTGTCCCCCCTTTTTTTTCTTACCAAAAGTACTCACACCCACACACAACCGCACTATCTTCTTAGTTGTGTTAAGAAAAGAGATGTTCAGACTTGCCGGCCGTTGTCTCTTAAAGCCAAAAAGTCTCCACGACATGTTCCGCAGGTTGAAGTTACAAGGAGCCCACCCTGATGTGTTGTGGTCCATCGACGCTCAGAAGGCGCAGCACAATGGCGATGAAATGATTCGGTTGGAGACTCTCATGCATCAGCGAAGCACTACTGCGGGCGGTGGTGGTGGGGTTAAATCACAAGGACCTCAGTCGATTTCATTTTGGCTCCGACCTGCAACGACTAGGGCCACAACGACAGAAGCACACCAACTGCAGTTCGTGTCCTGCACGCTCACCCCGCAAGCATCGTCTCATGTCGTGAAGCAGCAACTCACGCAGCTGTTTCGGGATGCAGGCATCTTGGACGAATTTGAACTAGATGGCGACAAGGCCGAGGTCAACTTGGAAAGAGTTCTACGAGACGCAGACGTGCGGCAGTCTGAGCACATGCACCAGGCATCGAGTTTGTACCTGCGCGGCGACCGAGCCATCACCAACATGCGAAAGTTTGGCATTCTCGTGGTGGTAGAGGAGGAGGGCTTAACGTATCTCGTGACATTGCCAGAAAATGCAAATGGCACCGCGAGCAGCAGTGCAGGCATCGCAGGCCCCTCTGGCGCTCTTGACTACGAAGCGCAGGAATTCTTGCGCGAGCGGAATTTGAAGCCGTTCGATCTCCGCATGGCGGGCAGCTTTTCTGCCGTCGAAAGATTTGTGAATTGTTTCGAAAGGTTGGAAAGACTTTACGACCAGCATCGAGGCCTTGCGCTCAGGCCAAGCGTCTGCTTCGTTCTCACACTGAGAGGTCCGTCGAACTACGTGGCGGATGATGGCTCGATTGTGTTGTCTCTTTCGCAAACGACAACATGGGAGGAGTATTTACTGGCCCTGCCTCAGAATGTGTGGCGGGAGTGCGTCGCAGCGCATCAACAGTGGCGCCTTCCCCCTGCTCCCCAACTTGCCGAGCGACGCCGGAAATTACTTCGAGTGGCTGATATGTTTCACATCTTTAACGTTGTGATGGAGCACCGTATCGGTGGCGGCACTCAATGGCAGGAAAATCTTATCACCCGTTTGCTAAAAGAAGAAGTTTCGATTCGTAACGCGGTGAAGAAGTACAACCTCAAATCCGACCTACTGAAGCGGAGAGGCTATCTTCACTTCCGAGAGACGCTTCCAAGTGCGTTGGACGTGAACAAACAGATCGGGTTCCGTGTTACAGGAGACGGTAAGTTGATCATCAATCAAAGCTGCATGACATCTGCACAAGTTCTCAAAGTCATCCGCGAAAATCTTTCGAATTTAGAGCGGCTGACGAAGGAGTACGACGCACTGGTGTCCCAGTTGGAATTTATGAGCCGCTCGCTGCCACTGGACTTCAGTGTGTGCAGTGATTGGAAGCTGGCAGAGGAAACCAATTTGGTGAACTGCCTGCAGAAATTTGTAGCCACCATGAAGGCAAATCAAAAGCAACTTGATACGTTCTTGAAGCAGCTACTGACGAAGCCCGCCGCCGCCGCTGGGCAACAACAATCATCATCATCACCGTCGGTGTTGCGCCCAGTTCCAGTGAGAAGGCTTGTGTGGATTGTGTCCAACAAATTTGAAACAATGCCGAGTGGAGTGGTGTATGTGCCGTGGGATGTTGACTTCGAGTCGATTAAGCGGTTGATGCTTGCCTCTGCATGATGGAAGAACATCTCAGCAAAGGGAACCTTCAAATTGCATGAATTCTTTTTATTGGTTAAACAAAATAGTCCCTGTCCTTCTTCTGCAAACATGCAGACGTGTCATTGGCTTCTTTTCTACTTTACGCTGCTCTTCACTACATACAAATAGGGGGAACAATAATACAACCTTAGCAACAAACTTAGATCAACTGGAGCGATGTTTCTGCGGCGATCAACGACTCGACGACTGCTACTTTCTCACAACAGCAGTCGCCTTGCACTGCTCACTTCCTCCAGAAAGTCGTCATCGTCGGCTGGCAACAGTGGCAGCAGTGCCACCCCCTCATCATCTTCGTCCTCTCCTGCTCCACACAAAGCGATTCCGTACCCTATTATCCTCCAACATTTCTTACACGCGTGCAACGATGGCAACAAGGACGTCATGGAGCCGTTCCTGCACCATAACTTCGTCTATGAGCAAGCCCCGGTGATGCCGCTGCAACCAAAACCAACGTCTCTCTTCAAGTATGATTTTTTGAAGCGGACTGTTGACAATCGTAGTGCGTTTACATCACGCACCACTGAAATTGGGCAAATGATATCGCAGGGGAACATTGTGGTTGTGGAATCCAAGGCAACGGCTGTGCTTGCCGTCGACGTTCCAAAGATGGCAAAGAAGGGGGACAAGATGGAAGTGTTTGCCACGACGTGGTTTGAGTTTGATCAATCGACGAGTACGATTGTGAAGATGAAGGGGTATGAGTGTGTGGGAGGGCAGTAGGAACATACAACACACAAACGAAGGACACGCACACAATACACACAACACAACGACCCTAAGTACACACATTTTTGTTTTCTGCGCGCTTTTACGATGGCCGCTCTCACAATTCTCGCCACCTTTGCTTTATTTGCAAACCGAAGGCAAACTTAGAGACACTCCATTTTTTTTTTTTGTGTGTGTGTGCAGGGGATCAACAGGAACCTCTTTTGTTTTCTTCATCTCAGTTTGCAAATGAAGTGGGGAGATAGAAACGTTGTGGTCGCCACGCGGATGACAACAACAAGAAGTTTCTCGTTAGTAGCCCGCTTCTTTCTGTTGTGTGTCGTGATGAGTTCCAGCGCTGTTGTTGCCGATGACAGCGGTTCGTCTACCTCTTCTTCCACCATTGCACCAATGAAGTACTACTACGGAAATGACAACGCGTCTGTGCTCCCGTGGGAGACGGTGACGGTGTTGGTGCTCCTGTTTTTATTTGCCGTCGTGTTAGAGTACGGCCTCGCCACGCTGAAAGATCAGGAAGGCACGTACACGAGGATTGTGGCGGCCAGTGTCCTGCAGGAAACGTTGATCATTGGCCTGGTGTCGATGTTTCTGCTTGGGCTGTTGACTGTAGTTGGGATACAACCACTGTACGTACTGTGCGTGCGTTCCACATCAGCGGGATTGATCTTGATGGTCTTTGTGTTCATCATTCTTATTTTGCTGCTGACGGCGGGACTCGTGTGGAGCCGAAAGGTGTGGGGTGTCTTCGAGCGCTCACGCATGGCCGCCGAGAACATTCGGGGCGGCATCCGATATCGCAGGAAGGCAGGCGATGAAGAGGAAATCGTAAACCGCGATGATGACGAAGTAGACGAAGAGGACGATGCAAAGCGGAGGGGTCGCAGCGGCAAAGTTCTGCTCAGTGGTGCTGCTGCTGCTGCGGCTCCGTCAGTAGTAGCAAACCAAGAATATCATGTTAGCGCCGCAGTGCGACGCTATGTCCAGCCATCCACGACGTTGGTGCGACGGACGGCGGGCAACAACTACCACGACGACGATGATTTAGACGATGATCATCACAACTTAGGCACCACGAGAACGTCAATGTCCATGCTGGACATGCACACTCCCTCCCGCTTCCAGTCTCCTGGAGCACAGTCGCCGCGAACTCCTGCATCCCCTTCTGCAGGAGGTGGTCAGATCCCGCTCTCATCACGCATCTCAGGTGGAGGCGGAGGCGGAGGGCGGAGTGGAGAGGGCCGAGGGTTGGTGCACCGCCCCCTTCCTCTTTCAGCGACTCGAGCTCCTCTCGTCCTTCCGTACGATATGATGGATGCCGCAGAGCAAGAGGCGGTGGATCGTGAGCTTGCAGACGCACTGATTGGAGATGGGCCGATCATGATGCTCATGGCGGCTCAACGAGGAGGTGGCGGTGGCGCAGGTAACGGAGATGGTGGCGGCACGATGAGGCGACGAAGAATGTTTGGGTTCAGCTCGCGTGAGAAGATCTTCACGCGGTGTCGAGATTTATGGATGGAGACCATCATCCGTAAACGGCTGCTGAACCGCCAGGTCAGACCCTCACCGCGGTGGCGGCGTCTATAAGCACTGCTGCTAGTATACCAGAAGTGGCTAATACACACCTTCGACTACGGGTGCTAATACAGCGACGTCCGCCTGAATCCAAGGAAAGCGTGGCTTGTGTTAGCACTGTTTGTTGTAGTGGACGGCGTGCGCGCGGTGATTGTTCTAGGAGACAACAACACTGTCACCACGGAAGTGTTGCTTACCAGCGTGGGATCGTTCGTGTTCCTCGGTGGTCTGCTTCCCCTGATCTGCTTCCTCCTTCTGATGTTTCGCGTGCAGTCTGGCGTCGATCGATTCTCTCGAAAGCCGCTCATGCGCCAACACGAGCGTGAAGCACGACCTACGATGGCGGGCTCTCGCCACGAACTTTTCTTTGGTGAACTTGAGGCCTCCATCACCATATTCCAAATGATACTGCTCGTGTTTGAGTGGTACGCCGCATTCTTCTACCTCAACTTCTCTCAACCGATTGTCGATGAGTACGGCAGCGTCGCATTCTTGTTCTTCCTTGGTGCGCTCGTGCCGGTGGTGATTTATTTGACCCAGATGCCCTGGACCCTGACGATGTTAGCCATCTTATCCGGCATTGGGTCTGACCTTGATGTGGAAGCGATCCAAAGCATGAAGGATGATTTGAGACTTGCGCGTGGTGAGCTGACCGAGGCACAGCGGCAACAGCTGGATGCCTACGAACGTGATCTTCCTGGGGAGTGGAGCACCAACCGAGGTGCTCAGGAGGCCGGCACTGGTGTGGAGGTGGACTTGATGTTGCATCGCAGCAGCCGTGAGAGGCAAGAAGAGGAGGTCAACAACGCTGGAGAGGCGAAGAAGGGTGGAGAGGACGGCGATCACAACGGTGAAGAATATCTTATGAATGGGCCCGTAAAGGGCGGCGTTGTTGCAGAGAAGGTTGTTGTGGTTGCACCCAAACCTCCGCCACAAACAACGAAATGGAACGCGGCGGCCACCACAGGAGACAGTCAAGCGGCTCCAAAGATCAACAACGCTGGAGATGCGAAGAAGGGTGGAGAGGAGGGTGATCACATCGAAGAATATCTTGTTAATGGGCCCGTAAAGGGCGTTGTTGCAGAGAAGGTTGTTGTGGTTGCACCCAAACCTCCACCACAAACAACGAAATGGAATGCGGCTACCACAGGAGACAGTCAAGCTGCTCCAGCGACGAGCGTGAAAGCCCCACCAGCGGCGTTCTTCTCATTTCTGCCGCCTGATCGCATCCTACCCGGCGAGGAGTCGTATTTCCATCGGTTTGCTAGCCAACCTACTGCTGCGCATCATCAGCAACAACGTCAGGCGAGGCATAACACTACAAGTGGAGGTATGCCGAGGGGAGTGCCCCAGGCAAGCGGAGCAGTGTTCTTTGACTCCGACGAAGACGATGACGATGACGATGACGATGATGACATGGCGCGTCTCTAAATGGGAGGCGCGCCAGTGGAGTAGATGTTGCTGCCGTCATCCTCATGTCATCACACCCGCAATGGTCAACTTATGTGCATGAGTGACCTGTGTACACTATTATTAGACAACAGTCCGTCGAATCGAAGTTGCGTTTGGAATCGAAGTTGTGTTTGTGTGTTCCCCATCACTCTGTGTGAGAACGACTTTCTTTGTCCTTTTATTAAGGCTATTGGTTTCTTTTTCTTGATTCTTGGATTCGATTGTTTTTTTTTGCCTTGTCTATTTTTATGAACCTCAAAAAAGAAATGGTCCAATCAACGCCAACGGGCATCGTCCGCGATGCTCACCATATGACACAACAAACTGAGCACCTGTTCCAAACATTGTCATACACTTCACCACCTCGTCGGTCTTACTCCGATGATGCCTGTCATCACAACCGAAGCCCAGCCCCTACTAGGCCAAGTACCACTGAAGGCCTCCTCGTTCCTAGGGGCTCACATGAGTCCTACAACAACAACAAGACAACAAGCGTCGAAGCGACAACCTCGTCGTCGTCGTCGGCTTGCCAACTCACTCACTCAGCCGTCGCTGCAGCACCACCGCCACCGAGCACTCCTCTCGAGGCCGTAGAGTTGTATGTAGTGAACCTTCTACAACAACACTATTCTTCACAGTCGTCTTCTTCTTCTTCACTATTATCGTCTTCATCACTGCAAGGTGGGTTCGATCACACTACTGCAACAACAAGCATGTGCCACCGCCGTAAGGCAGCACATCAGCAGCAACAGCTACTTCGTCTTCACACTGCATACCAACAGCTCCAAGTGGCCGCCATCGTCCACGGTCTACTTGCCGCCGAGCACATCGCCACTCAGCGAGATATTTACTACCGACTCGAGAAGCACTTCTCCTCTCAATTGCATTGCAACAGAGCCATCGCGGCGTTGTCATCACAGACAGGGCTGTCGCGCAGCGCACTCAACATCGCAACCTCTGGACGCGGGGCGGTGGGAGGGTGCATGAAGTACAATGGCATCGATCTTCGCACACTTGGTGCTCAAGGCCTCTCCATTGACGGCTCGATGGTGGTGATGGCAACGCCACGCACCCCATCATCATCTTCATCATCGTCACATTTTTTTGACAACAACATGTCTTCACAATCGTCTTTTTCTCCCATCCTCGACACAATGGAGGCGCTATATCTCCTCATTATCGAAAAGGACGCTGTGTTCTACCGCCTCATGGAGGCCAAATTATTTCACGCCCTTCCTGTCATATTGTTGAGTGGCTTTGGCTTTCCCTCCGCCGCTGCACGATCGCTGGCAAGTGCCATTTGTCATGCAGCGGCGCAACGAAACGGAGGAGCTGGTCCACCTCTTCAAGTGTTTGGCGTCGTGGACTACAACCCCAGTGGCGTGCAGATTTTGCTTCAGTACATGAATGCCGAACGCCATGAGGAATCACAAAACATAAACAACAACTACGGCGGCGGCGGTGCTACCCCTACTACTGTGTTGTTTGATGATCAGCAGTGTGTAAGTCGCGACATCGCCTGTTCACCCCATCGCAGTGGAGCTACTACGAAAGTAACAGCAAAAGGAACAGCATCGGCATCGGCAGCGCAAATGGACATCTCTCAAGCAGCGTTTCTGCGTGGCGAACTTGTGCACCACCACCACCACCTCCTCCTCGGCACAGTGTCTTCATCTTCCCCGTCCTCAGCACACAAAAGACAAGCGAAGGGCGGCCTCGCTAATTTGAGGTGGTTGGGTGTCCTCCCCCATCACTGCAGTGGCACAAGCTTCAACAACAACACACACAAAGGTCAAAGACAAATGTTCACTGCCTCTACCGCAGTCGAGCAAGAGCAGCCGCAGCATGAGAAGCATCAACCGCAGCAGCATCATAATCATCATCATCACAGCAGCCAGCAACAACAGCCACTTACTGATCGAGATCGCCGCATGCTTTCCAACATGCTGAAGAACGCTCAACACGAGACAGAGGAAGTTGCCGTCCGTGGGAATGTTGACGAATCACAAACAAGCGATGAACGCCAACGCCGCCGCGGCGAAATCTCTGACGTTCCTCATCGGTGGCGGCTAGAGCTTCGGACAATGCAACAGAATGGCGTTCGGTTCGACATTGAGGCATGGTACCACAACAACAAGAACAACAACAATACCATACATAACACTAACGATGGTGGCGTTACTGTCGCGAGTGGAGTGCTATGGGCTGACCTGTTGGCTCAGGCGGTGGTGCGCGGAGACGGACTTTGAACTAAATCTTTGAACATAAAGTATGTTCAAAGATATAATAGTTTTTTTTTTTTTGAAATAGTTTTTTTCTTGTCATACTTTTGTCGTCACACACATCCCCCGCTGAATGCCTGTCGCTCTTTTGTGCCTTCAACACACGCAACAAAACATTTTTTCTTTTTTTACTTGACACTTTACTTGCTTCCTCCTCCCTCTCCTCCCTGCTTGTGATGACGGGAGTTGGGAGGTTACGGACATTTCGGATGAAGTCATGTGCTTTTGTTTTGAAGGACGAAGTTGGTTGAGCTGGAGGTCAGAATGAAAAGACATTGCACGTGAACGTTTGGGTGCTCACCTTTTTGTCTCTTTCTCCTTTTTAATATTTTGTGCCACAGGAACAACAACTGAAGATTTCCTCAATACAAAATATCCCCTTTGCAGCTTGCGGTTGCGAGTTGTCTCATGAGGAGGGCGAGGGCGTCTCACACAGTGGTTGTTGTATCAGCGACGACAAAGTGCTACTCTCCAAGACCATCAACGTTTATCGAAGGCTTCTTCACCATGCGGGTTCCGTGTCTCTTCGAGATGCGTTTGGCTCGACAAGGACCGAAGAATCAGACGACCCGCTTCGCATTGCCTTGTCCGCTATTGTTTGCGGTCCGCCTATGCCTACCACAAAACAACTTGACCATGGCCATTTTCAACCTGCAGCATTGACCCGGGTATTGTCAGAGGATTTCGTGGCCGTTTCCATCGCAGCGCTATCGCGCGTAAACGACTCTGATGACGACGATTACGCTCGTCACTATGCCGAGCCACCCTTCTCGTATCGCCTCCTTGCGGCCGCTTGTCGACAAGCCTCCTGCGGCACGCGCGAACACGTGGTTGCGCTGCTTTGCGCGTGTGCCCTGCCGAAAGAGACGCCTTTGCTTACTCTCGAAGAGCACGAGTGGGACCTTCGTTTACGCGACGCACTTTTAGACCTCTCCACGCCCACCAACGCAGATCCCGACACTCTACTGTGCTTGCAACAGGAGCTGCACGGTGTTGTCATTCCCGAGAACAGCGTTGGCCTAGATTATCTATTTCGTGGAGATGACGACGAGTACCTCGTGTCTGTGCTGCATGTCGCCCTCACGTCGATCATAATGGGTGACACAGAAACCGCAGATCAGAGCAGCGCCTTCGCTCTCCCTTCCATTTATGAGGCGGCCAGGAGCTGGCTGCCACGATTCATTGAGCAGATAGCAGCTTTGATGACTCAGTTTCAAATCTCAGACCCTCGTGCTTCGATACAGAAAGCGTTATCGTCAGTCAACTCAAATCCTCTCCGATCATTTGCGCGAACACGACTTGCACGAGCAGTATCGGAAGCGTCAAGCATGCAGTTTCAGGAATGTGCGAGGTGTGGCGTGACGACAGTGGGAGATGTGTTTGTGGCGTGTGGTAACCGGAATCTTTGCAACGTGTGCTACGAGGATTTTGCGCGAACATTTTGTAGTGACCAAGCTGCTATTGCAAGATTAGAGTATCGCGACGATCAACGGGCCGTCGTGACTGGCGTTTACCGCGCGCTTATTAACGACGATGTTGCAGAACTATTGCTGAGGGCGATTGGCGCCACCGAAGCTGAGATTGATTACGACACGCGATTCCACTGCCCCTTCAACGCTATGCACCAAATTCCCTTCCATGCAGCGACACCAGTGCACCCCGAGAACCCAGGAGCACCTGTTGACATTGTTTGCACGCAGTGCCTGATCAAGTGGTGCGCGCATTGCTCCAATGTGCATCACCCGCATGCGGCACAGTGCAAAGATGTTGTTAGCACAAAAAGTCAATGGAGTGTGATCTCGAAACAGATGATGGCTGAAGCAGATATGATGCTTGTGCGGTTTGCACAGGAGACAGACGATGTCAACGCGTTTAATCGGTCTGTGGACCGTGCTGCTGCGCTGCAGAAGCGCACGGCACAAGTGCGCCAGCAAGTCTCTGCGTTACAGACTCAGATTGCTGAAATTCAACAAGCAATAGAGCAAACCAAGCGGTCCAATCTCGAACACGCCACGTGGGCACACGATGGAGGTTGGGAACCAAAAGAGGTCGGATCGCGGTGTTGCCCTTTTTGCCGTCGTCAGCCAATCAGGCGTGCGTCAGAATGCGCTATCATGGTGTGTGGCATGAACACGCACGGGCCCGATAACTTCCAAGGCGGTTGCAAACAGAAGTTTTGCTACAATGCAGTACCGCCATCGTACTGCGCAAATCTTACACCATCGTTGCCATATCAAGCGATCAGCACAGCGACCGACGAGGAGGATGTTCGCCGGCTACAGCAGTCGGTTTCCGATATCGAGGCCGGGTTGGCAGCACTTAGCGCTTCGGCAACTCAAAAAGCAGCGCTGCCAACCCTCGCGGATCACTGGCCGACCCTTTCATGTAGCAACTGCGCAGGTCGTCTTGTAGGAGACTTCCATATTCAGTGCTATCATTGTGTTGAGCCCTCGTACCTCTTATGCATTCACTGCGTTCGCAACGGGAAGCATGTTAGCCACAGGCTGCCAGGGGCGTCAACTCACTACTTCGCGTACCGGAAGCCCTAAACATTTCGCCTTTCCACAAATGTTTGCCCAACTTTGTGTCAATTTCTTTTCCCCTTTAGCGGAAGTTACGCTGCACTTCATCATCAAACATCGTGCCAATTAGGAATAACCACCCAGAGCAACGACGCATGTAAACCCCTTGTCATGCGTATTTTTATGAATCACAATCAATCTTGGTCGCGTTTCACTTTGCCTTTCGACCTCCTTCCTCCTCTTGCTAAACAAAAAAAAAGGTCGGACAACAACAACAAAAGAAAACAAATAATCCACACAGAAAAGAGAACCTTTCTTGAGCACTTACCCACCCACTCTTCCAAATGGACTGCAATGACCATCAGAACACCAACAACAACTACAACACGAATCTCTTCGTCTCCATGCTGCCGCCACTGATGCAGGACTCGGAGTTGGTGGCCCTTTTCTCACCCTTTGGCGTCATTGACAGTGCCAAGGTGATGCTCGACATCCACACAGGCAGGAGTCGCGGGTTTGGGTTCGTGAAGTTCACAAATGCAGTGAGCGCGACACAGGCCATCAGCAGCCTGAATGGCTGTGCTGTGGGAGGTTCAATCATCGCCGTGCGGGCGGCAAGTACGAAGACTGTCTTCAAGGCGCCGATTGCGTCATCGAAGATGTTTGTGCGGAATGTACCGCCGACGGTATCGCTGGAGCACTTACAAGACTACTTTGGCGCGTTTGGCTCTGTGGTTGAGATCAAAATGCGCCTGGACACGTCTCCAGGGAGCGATGGGATTGACCGAAAACTTGTGTTTGTGTCGTACGCGACAAACGGAAGTGCTGTTCGCGCCGTGAGCAACGCATGGTCGCTGCGCGTTTGCAGACTGTGGTGCGGTGCCGCTCCTTGCGAAGATCGCGGAGTCGCTTGAGCGTCGCGATGAGCGTTTGCAACATGCTGCTGAGACCCATTGTGTCCCGCACAGTGCTGCTGAATGCATCCGACGTGCATCGTCGCAATCCATCACCTCCGCAACCTCCGTCGTGTCTGCTGGTGCTATTGCATCTCCCTCCAAGGTTGTTGCCAACCACAGCTTTGGAAGCAGTTGCAGCAGCTTTGGCGGGAAAAGCAACAACACACTGAGCGACCTCGCGCCCACACCACACGCGGCAGCAAGTGAACTACGTTATCCTCTCTGTTGCTTTGGAGGCGACGATGATGATGACGGCTCGTTCCCAACGTTTAGGGCTATTATGTCTACTGCTTCAAGCCGACGTGCATCCGGCGACAACAACAACAGCAGCAACAACAACAACAACAACAACGCACACCTTGTGGGAAACGTGGGATCAGAGCTGCTCCCACCCTGTGTTGTCACAACAACAAATCTCCTTCCATGCACCCCGCCACCACCGCATCATCATCATCATCATCATCATCATCATCATCATCATCATCGTCGTCACCTTAATTTGGCCAGCATCTCTACAGCAGCTCCAACAGCCACCAACGAATTTGTTGTACCTCCACCGAACTATCGCAACCAACGGGGCGAGACCGTCATTGGAGCAAGGCACCACCACCAGCAGCACGGCCAAGAGGACGAGGCGACGATGAGGTTACAAATGGCGTCGCACGTCGCCCCTCCTCCTCATGTTCGCCCTGCCTTGGGACAACAACGTGCGGGTGTTGGTGCTGATGCTGCAGACGCCACGTTGGGAGGATTGACGCTGCGCCCTCACAGTGCAGTCATTCCTCATCATGCCACACTCCACACCTTCCACCACGAGAACCGGGCATTATCATCGGCCCCTTTTTCCGCGACGGTGCAGCATCACCACCAGCAGCAGCAGCAACCGTCTACCACAACACACCACCAACTCTCCACCACGCCTCAGATGCAGCACCCCCAACAGTGGGCAGTCCGCCCCCAGCAACTGCAGCAAGCTCAACTGCTGCAGTCTCAACTGCTGCAACCTCAACTGCAGCAGTCTCAACTGCAGCAGTCTCAACTGCAGCAATCTCAACTGCTGCAGTCTCAACGTTTGACGCTGAAGGGTGCGGACTATTCGGAAGTCCCCCGGGTAGCACTGCCGCAGCAACATCAGCAACCCAATACGACGTTGCTGATGATCCCCAACGGCTCCCTCGTTACTACATTACCACCGAATGCAACGCTTATTGTCCTCCCCTCAGCTTCGTTTTCCAAGTGATTTTTTTCTTTCCGAAGATGTTGAGATGTTTCCTCCCTCCTGCTCTTTCCCTCCTCGGATTGCTGATGCCATATGAGCGCGTGTGGCCAGTCTCTCTCGCTTCATTCATATGTTTTTTCGTGTTGAGCATTCTTTCATTGCAAAACTTATTTCAATGATAAAAGAATAGAAAACTATTTTCTGTGCAGAGTCTTTCTTCTTCCTCTGGCCTCAGAATTGCGCAAGGATTTTTTCCTCTCTCTCCTCTCCCGCACGGTCGCATTCCACAACGATACCCCAAACACGCAAGTTTTGTGCTTCAAAAGTTTCACAATAACAAACAAAAAAAAAAGCGCATTTCTCCAATAAGTTGCAAACTTTTGTGATTCATGTCAAATCACCACTGTATCATCATCAATCACAATCACAACGACACGATTTATCCCCTCTCTATTCCGTTTTTCACCACGCACACAATAAATACAAACATTTTTTTTTTGAAAAAAAGAAACCAGAGAGTCTCTCAAGGCGCTTTCGCAAATACTTCGTTGATTGTTCGTCCTTTTCGCTGCTTTTGCTTTTATCTTTTCTTTTTCTCTTACTAATGGAGGGGGAGATGCATGTGTGTCGCCTCCATCGCAATTACGGACACGACGTAAAATGTACTAATACACTAATTCTGCTTGTGTGTCGAAGTTGGCATTCACATCACTTCAGACATCACACAAAGTCGCTACACACAAAAAAAACCTCCCACCCAATGGCGGGTGCTAAATGAACACCTCTTTTGTGAAGCGTGATATAAATGAACCTTGGTGGGACTATTAAGAAAAAAAAAAGGGAAACCGTTTACTCAGTGATCAACATGGCGTGTGAGATTTTCAAACCAAAACGGAGAACCTCATTTTCTTAAGAATTCCTTCTTTTTTTTTTGGTTTGTGGTGTGTGCCAATTCCCCTTCTCTCTCTCTCTCTCTCTCTTTTTCCTGTCGTATTCT
>CYKH01001658.1:0-11868 GCA_001460835.1 Bodo saltans
CTTGACACGAACGCCTTGGTCGGGACTATTCCAAATTCGCTTTTTGATGGTTGGTATGTCGCCACCTCAATTTCGTTGCGCCGAAATTCGCTGATTGGCACTGTTCCGTCAGTATTGTTAGCATTGCCGATGCTGCAAGTTCTCTATCTCTGCTTGAATATGCTTAGTGGAACTCTTCTTCCTAGCACCATTTCTCAACCTCTCATGATCCTTGACGTACAGAACAACAGCGGCCTTGTGGGTTCATTGCCCGTTAGAAATATCTTTGTGTCGCTGTGTGTGGAACTGGCATATGCCCCACTACTTTCCTGCCGCCACAGTACTGCATTACAAATACCGCGGAAATGCCCCTTACTTCCGGCACTACAGCTGGTAAGATCGACTTGCAACAAGTGTAAATTGACGTGTGGCTTGCATTTCCTGTGTACTGTGTTCACCGCGTGCTGGTAGCTTGCCGCACCAAAGACGGCACGTTTGCGTTAGTCTCGGCTCGTGCGGTGCACCACCAGAAGCTGCGGCGTATCACACGGCGCTCTCGTGAACACAATGTGCGGATTTTCACCCAGCTTCAATCACTCCGTGAATATTGGATGAGGCCGTGCACACAGTGGGTCATACCGGAATTTGGGCCCGACCGTAATTTGATGGGCTTCGTGCATGAACACCTGGAGCCTGTGTTTGGTGCATACGTTGGGCGGCGTGAGTGGTACTTCGTGGTGGAGTGGTCGCTGGTGGCTGTTGGCGGCGTTGTGACGGGTGTGGCGGAGGCAGTGGCTGCTGACGGTGATGCGTGTGGCGCTGCGGTGTGGGCGACGTGGTGCATGATTGTGCTTGGTGTGGCGGCGTGAGTGGTACTTCGTGGTGGAGTGGTCGCTGGTAGCTGTCGGCGGCGTTGTGACGGGCGTGGCAGAGGCGGTAGCTGCAGACGGAGATGCGTGTGGCGCTGCGGAGTGGGCGACGTGGTGCATGATCGTGATTGGCGCGGTACAGATTGCCTTGATGGTGGCCCTGCGGCCGATGAGCGTACGATTTGAGATGGCGTGCGGTGTAATTGTGAACTCACTGACGCTCGTTAGCCTGGTGGTATCGTTGGTAGGAGCGGGGGATGCAGCAGAGGTGATTGTCAACGTTGCCGGGATTCTGGAGCTTGTCGTGATCGGCGCGATGCTAGTGAGTGTCGCCGCATCGCGTTATGTGTTAAGCTGCGAGACTGAAAAGCGTGCGACGGACAAGCCGCCGGTCGTGAGCACGTTATTTATGGTAACGCCAAAGACAGAAAACCGGCGGAGCATGTTGAAAATGCAGCCAGGGTTGGTTGGGCGGAGGCCAGCAACAATGGTGGCGGATACCGGTGGTGTTGTTGGAAGTAGCGAGGAATTGCATGCGTTGATTGCATTGGTGTGTAGCACTCGCGATGTTGATGGCTCGAGATTAGCCGCGTTTTCATCGTAGCAATTGTGAAGAATGCTCAATGAACGACTCGTTCAAAAACTTTTTTTTGTTTCGTTTCTTTTTGCAGCGTTTCCTTTTTACAAATGTTTTAAATGGCTCCTCGCCAAGAGTATGTTATTACAAGCCAGCAAAAAGGGCTCCGTAACGAGGTAAGGACAATTTTCAAAAACTTTGACAATTTTTTTTTTTGCGGAAATGATGTATTGGGGAGCACCCCCTTAGCCCAAGTCGGCATGCATTTTCATTTAACGGTGCTGGCGAAAACGTTTCCCGGTGTTTTTTTTCTTTGTCTGTCGCAGGCTCCGCTTTCGGTCAAAAGTGACCAGGACGAGATGATTGATTCATGCGAGGTTCTTTGCAGATCTTTTTTTTTTTTTTTGCGTATGCGAAGGATAAGGTTTTCTTTTTTTGTTCGACCCGCAGTTTCGTGGTACACAAATACTTCACTACTGTCTTTTGCCTGCGAATTAGGAGGACTGATATGCAAATTTGAGCGGGTAAGGAAGCCCATTTGCAACATTATGCAACGATCATTCACTTCTGCATTCGTCATGCTATTCTTGGCAATGAATTCAACAACAATTTTTTTTGCTTATGCCGATGGAGTGACATGCGCCTGCTCACAAGACTCGTTCGTTTTGCAAGAATTTTACCATGCAACTGGCGGAAGTCAATGGTACGACCCTTGGGACCTCAGTAGCAGCGGTCTGGCTTCGTTTCCCTGTACCGCCAGTGGAATCATGTGCGACTCAGCTGCAGGACGTGTCACCAGCATCACGCTTGCGAACCGTGGCCTTGTTGGCACACTACCAAATAACTTATCAACACTAAGTGCCTTGCTCATCTTCAATGTTTCCATGAACCAATTGTATGGGACACTGCCCTCATTCATGTCTTCGTGGAATCAGATCACAACGTTTGACGTTAGCAACAACAGCATCAGTGGAACCTTGCCACCAAATTATGGACAGTGGGCCACCATTAAAACCTTCATCGTTCTGTCAAACAACTTGACGGGAAGTCTTCCATCGGCCTACTCATTGTGGAGCGCATCGCTCACGATGTTTGATGTGAGCCGCAATCAGCTGAATGGTACTCTGCCAATTGCATACAAACACTGGTGGAACAACGGTGCCTCAACGCCTCCGTACGAAAACGTCTTCACAGTGTCCAACAACAACTTCAGCGGGACACTGCCGCCAGAGTACAGCCAGTGGAGGGGTCTCAAATTGTTTGAAGTTCAAAACAACGTTCTGACCGGTACGTTACCTCAGGAGTACGCTGATTGGACCTCAACAGCTGCATTGTCGCCTGAAGGAAAGAGCTTGTATGAATTTCATGTTGAATACAACAGTCTTAGCGGAACATTGCCCCTCGAGTATCGGTCATGGGGTGGCGGGATATCTCGAGTCTATCTCAACAACAACAACTTCTCTGGCACGTTGCCACCAGAGTACAGTTCTTGGGTGAGTTTGACAGTCTTTTTTGTCAACGACTGCCCTCTACTCTCCTCGGTGCTCCCAGAGAGCTACAGCATGTGGAGCAGGTTGGAAATACTGTACGTGCAAAGCTGTGATCTATTTGGGACGTTTCCAGTCGCATATTCAAAATGGAAGCGGCTGACGTGGTTCAATGCAGCGAACAACCGTTTTTCAGGTTCAATCCCTGCGAGCTACAGCCAAATGCAACTCCTTCAGCGATTCACTGTTCAAAACAACTCTCTTTCTGGGGCTTTTCCAGCATCTTTCGCTTTATTGTCGAGTTTGCTTCAATTTAATGTTGGTTCCAACAACCTCTCAGGGACGATCCCGACGGCCTGGGGGGAGAACATGATATCATTGAGCATCATTATGTTGTTGGGAAACAGGCTCACTGGTACCATTCCGGCAAGCATTTTTAAGCCCCCGCTCTTAGTGACAGCTTCGTTCGGCTTTAATGATTTGTCAGGCGATATCTCAAAGATTGTCTTTGGTGCTGCACTGTCATTTGTGGACTTCCAGAACAACTCTCGTCTACACGGGAACATTCCATCTACTGCAGGAAAACAACTCTTATTGATGACGACCTGCGGCACGCGATTATTATGTCCAAAGCCATCAAATGCACTACAATACTGTTTTACGCCCCAAGTACTCGCCCAATTTTCAACCACAGCAACAGTGTCAATCGTGCTGGCAATGTTCATGTATACCTCAACGTGTCCATCATTTGCCGTTGACGATGGCACCAAGACCTCAACGATACTTCTACCGGAAGATTCGGAAATAGCCCCTCCATTGGACGCATTCTCAACGTACACGCCCAAGTACAACCCGCCACCAGCATTTGTGCTCGTGGCCAACCTCGCAGATCCCGTCAGTGGTGTTGCCCTTAGTGTTCTTGGAAATGGCCGCTGTGCACCGGCGGCATCGAAAAATTCCACGAGTATTACCCGCATTCTACTTTCTCCATTCTTTGCTCTTGGCCCTGGTGTTTCAGTGCTGGGGAACATTGCACTGACGGTAGTTCTCTTTGCGCTGCACCTTGTTGCTGTCGTCTTTCTCAAGTCACGACGAGATGTTTCAACACCGAAGGACTCCAAGTCGAGGAAAATCGAGCGTGCTCATCGACATCTCGGATCTTGCATGCTATTGCTGGTGTCCAGCGCTGCGAAGACTCTAAAGTTTCCGAGCCTCAGCGTCACATTAACACTTCAACTCGCAAAAGGTATTGCATTTTACTGCGGTCAAGGCTTCATTGAAGGTGCAGAGGACGAGATGATTGACAGTGTTGAAATGCGCATTGTTAGCATTATCGTTGCGATCCTTTTTGTCGTTGGTGTTGTCCTTTCATGGGTTGTTGCGGAGCGTCGCGGTGTGAGCTCGGCACTCCAATTTGAAACCTACAAGCTGGCTGCACTGAGGCGGTGGAAATGGGTGCCGCCTTTCGTTCTGCCATCAGGACGTTGGGGTCCTGACGACGCTCGACAACGGCTTGCAGCCTTACGTGGCCCAGTCAAAGGTGGCAGCGAAAAGTTCTCAATGCTCACTGCCGGTTTAGGAATCTCAGGCGCTTTGCTAGTGGGAGCAGTTCCAGGATCTGTGAATGGATGCATTGCGCAGGCTGTTGGGCAGTGCGTACTCCTCGGAGGTGCGGTGGTACTGGTTCTCGCACAGCAGCCCATGCGTATCCAATTTGCTGGATGGCTTCTTTGTGCTCAATGGTCTACTCAAGCGTTGCTTAACATTTCCATGGCCGCCAGCAGAGCAAATGACAGTAACAACTGCAACACAGCAGTAGATGCCACGGCGGTACTGACTGTTATCCACGCAGTCATCGGGATGATCGCAGGGCTTCATCGTGGCTTTGTGATCCTGTGGGAAAGAGGTGTCCACCCAAATGATATGATGTCGACGAATAATAGCAGCTCCCCAACAACGCTGAACATTGCAGCACACATTCAAGAACCACCACCACCACCGCACTTGAAAACAGCGCAGATTGCAAACGGCATGAAATCAAGGAACCAATGTCATCACCTTACTATTAAGGTGATGAACGAAGATTCTTTTGCCACGCCGATCGATGTTGCGTTGATGTCGAATAGCGAACAGGAGGACAGCAACATCACAACGATCGCCACGAGCATGACGCCGTCGTCGTTTGTTGTGTACCCCCCACGTGATGAGCGCTTTGATCAAAATCTTCGCAACTTAGTGGAACTATGCTGCCTTAAGTCTTTTAATGAACGTCATCACCAGCAAGCTACTCGTAACCTTTAGCTTAGCTGTTCCGAACTCCCAGTATTCCACTCACAGAGAGGGAGGGGGAAGAACTGAGCGAAAAAGGAATTTCTTTTGGATCCCTTACATTTATCCGTCGCCACGGAATTGGTGTGTCATCCATAGCACAACAGGCGACAGACAGTCAAAGCAGCAAAAGGACGCTGTCCAAACCAAATACGTTGTTGTTGCTCCTGTTTTTATCGGGTTTTTTTTTCTGTTACGTGGGCGTGTGTGATCCCTCTTTTTTTTTTTTGCGTTCTCCTGCCTTCATTCACGTATTTTCCAAACTTTCCTGATTTGCACAAAATATTTTATTACCCTTCACTTGATGAACAATGACAAATAGCTCGCTCCACAACCCATTTTCCTTTCTTGGTTCGTTGAGTGAACTGGAATTGCAACTGACGCACTGTTTATTTCTTTTTCGTCCTATTCCACTTATTTTGATGTTTCCCGTCTCTTTTTTTCATTCTTATGAAACATTAGAATTGTGAAAGATAACCGTGGTGGGCTAAAGAGGATCGCATTTTCTCAATGAATGCGGCCTAACGTCGCCACACGCACACACAGAATATGAGAATCGCTACAAATATTCTTTTTGGCGTGCTGCTGCTGCTGCTGCTGGTGGCGCCGCTCAACCTCCCACAGTCTGTCCAAGCACTGTGCAATTGTACCACGCCAGCATCCACCGTTGCCCTTCAAGCACTGTACGATTCAACGGGTGGCGTCATGTGGAGTGACCCGTGGGACATGACGTCTGATGACAATCTACCATGTCTTGGTGTCACCTGTGACGAAGGTGTTGTCGTTAGTATCGATCTTTCAAACCGTGGGCTCGCTGGCACTCTTCCATCGAATCTCTCAAGCCTCTCTAACATTTCGAAATTTAATGTGTCCTCAAACAACATCCATGGAACACTCCCACGTGAGTTGGCGAGCTGGTCGTTGATGGAAATGTTCGATGTGAGTAGCAACCACCTTTCAGGCACACTACCAGCAGAATATGGTCTGCACTGGAATCACAGTGCCTCTAAGCAGATGTACTTCCACAACAATTCGATCACAGGCACACACGTTACCGCCTGAGTTTGGAATGTGGCAAAACGTCAAGATTTTCCTTAAGTTGACAACAATCAACTTACCGGAACTCTACCCCTCAGCTACTACAACTGGACAACGAACACAAGTGAACCGCCATTCAAGCAATTTTACGTGAATGGTAACAGCCTGAGTGGAACGTTGCCGCCAGAATATGGAAACTGGTTGCGAGTCCTTCATGTCTACATGCACGAGAACAATTTTTCTGGATGTTTGCCTCCTGCGTATAAAAGTTGGGAAATCATCAACATTTTTTGGATTAATGGAAGTCAATTTCTCACTACGACCTTGCCCATTGCGTACAAAAGTTGGACGCGAATTTCAACGTTTATCGTCAACAACTGCAATGTGTCAGGTACAATTCCGAGAGTACGAATCGTGGCAGCAGCTTCGCTGGTTTGTTGCATCGAATAATCGTCTTTCAGGCACGTTGCCTCCACAGTTTGGAAATGTCGCCACTATCTTTCGATTTGTTGCGTCAAATAACAGCCTGAGTGGTCCACTTCCATCATCATTTAAGAAATGGAGTATTGTTGATGGGATCAACTTGGCCTTCAATAATCTCACCGGAACGATTCCTGCTGATTGGGGTGGGGAGATGAAGGTCCTGACAACACTTATTTTGCCGAGCAATCAATTATCTGGCTCGATCCCTTTGAACCTGTTGACAAAAAATAGTCTTGTTGTGTTGATGCTGGGCTACAACCAACTTGTTGGACGATTGTCGAGCTCTATGAACACGAATTTGGTGGTTCTTGATGTTCAACACAACGTTGGCCTTCGTGGTTCGTTGCCGAAACTGTTCGCTTTTTCATTTTTTCGTCCTATAGTCACTACGTGTGGGACAGGAACTTGTGCTACCATCACTACCGCACTTGGACTTTGCATCCCGCGTGACCAATTCCCTGCATTTATCGCGAGTTCACAGAGCCCAATTAATATTATTTCGGGTTTTTACGAATTTAAGCAGAATGTTTCATGTCATCCATCTGTTTTGACCAGCACGGCAACACGCGACTTAGAATATACAACCGACGGCAACGAAGAGGTCCTCCCCCTGTTGCAAGCCGCCGCTGCTCCGAAGGCCTTCGTTGCTGTTGCAACGCTATTGGATCCCCTCAGTGGTGTTGCACTTATTGCGCTGAGCAGCGGACGATGCGCATCTGACACGCAGCGTGAAGTTGCGTCATACAATAGGCTTCTCCTTTCGCCGTTTTATGCCCTTGGGCCTGGGGCCGCAGTGTTGGGCAACATCGGGCTTTGCGCCACCGTCTTACTTTTGCACTACGGATGTGTGCATCTGTCTGGTGTGACAACATGTGCAGGTGTGCAGCGTCGTCGTCCCCTGCGGACATCAAAAAACAGGACAACGCCGCCCACTTTGGCAGCCAGATTGAAGTTTCCTCACCTCAGTATCACTCTTGTGCTATTCTTGTCACGCGGGATTGCATTTTATGGCGCCACGAGATTTGCTGCTGCTATTGGTGAAGATAATTTTGATGACTACATACCGACGTCCGGAAGTCTTGCGATTGGCGTGGTATTGATTTCTTGCATTCTTATCTGTTCAGCATGGGCAGTGGGTCGTCACCGAATCGATCCTTCGATGAATGCGTTGCACTTTGAGACATATCGGCAAAAAACGTTACGCAGGCTGAGATGGATGCCGCCATGGATGCTACCGATTGGTCAGTGGAAGCCAGACGATGCACGTTTGCGCTATGGAGCACTCCGTGGCCCAGTAGCTGGTGGTAGCGAACGTCTGTCGCTGCTCACGGAGTCCGTGAGCATCGGAAATGCCCTGCTGGCGGGAGCCGTCCCCGGGACGAAGTGGGGCTGCGTGGGACAAGCACTTGGGCAGTGCTGTTTGTTGATTGCCGCATCTCTTAGCGTCATTCTTCTTCGGCCAATGCGAGTGCCGCTGGGCGGGCACCTCCTATGCGCCACTTGGATTGTCCAGGTGGGTCTCAATGTCTGCATGGTGGCGCATCGCGTTTGGGATAGCGACATCGCAACTGCCATTGCACTAGTGCTTACCACTGTTCACACGGTGACCGGCATACTTTCGGCATCTCATCGCATCGCAATTGTATATTGGGAGCGTCGTGAGTCAGTGCCGTCCGATTTTGTGACTTCTGAGGACAGAACAAAAGAAGTATCGCCACCACTGCTTATCACTCAACAACTACACAAAGGTGCAGTTACATTGCGACCACCAACGCGACGCTCATTGGGCACCACGGCAAAGCAGCACACGTCCGAAGAAGTTGAATGTTTGCTACTTCGTAACGTTGAGGATATCTCTCGTAGACTGCAGAAGCTGATTGAGCTATGTTGCAATCGGCGGGACATCTAAGTACAACATCAAGTCAACTGATAATAGAATTTGCACTTCTTCCCCATCGTGTCAACTCTTTTTTCCTTTGAGACTTCGTTCACAATTAGTGCTTTCTTTTTCTCTTTTTTATTTCTATCGGGCTTCTTGTGTGTCGCATTCAGATTCTAGATGTGTGCAATTTGATTCAAATCTTTCTCATTTGAACCTCAGACCTCTCGGAGTAGATGCTTCCAATTATTAATCGTACCAATAGGAGAAGTACTACACGAGTCCGTAGAGACGCTCCTCTGTTCCCATATTCCCTCTTTTTAGCGTATCTAGTTCAACGTCAAAACCCGAAAACAAAATATCTTTACCTCAAACAAACAAACAAAAAAACTGTGGGCGTGAACGTGTTTACCCCATGCCCCAGCAACTACGTTCTCATAGCAAAGCAACCATATGAGCGTTCTTGTTTTGTGCCTCCGTAAATTTTCGGAAGCTTTCTGTATTGCTCTCATTCTTCAACACATACGTGAAAGAACGATCATGATCCGACGCTGGTACATTACCAGCGTCGTACAGCAGTTGGACCAGCATGACTGAATTTTCTGTGGAGTACAATCAACTGACGGGCTCACTGCCTGCGGTGTACAGACAATGGACAAAGATCGTCACATTTAGAGCGAGTGGTAACACTCAGATCTCCTCCACTTTGCCCAGTGAGTATTCTGCGTGGGTGCGCATCAAACAATTTTCTGCAGCAAATGCTCGTCTCCAAGGGACGCTTCCGCCAGAGTACTCTGCGTGGACAAGCATCACTGCGTTTTCGCAGAATAACAATCAGTTGACCGGCACGATCCCCCCACAATATGGATCGTGGAGCAGTCTTTTGTACTTCTATGTCGCCTCAAATCAGTTGACAGGGACCATGCCAGCAAAAGCTTTTAGTCAGTGGACACAACTGATTCAATTTGTGGTGCACACCAACTCCCTCACAGGAACACTGGCCGCTAGTTTACAGCACGTGGCGCGGCGTGGCATACATCAGTCTGCACACCAACCAACTCTCAGGAACGATCCCGTCACAATGGGCCAGCATGCGAAGTTTAAACGATTTCCGTATTTCTGGCAATTCGCTGAGTGGTGTCATCCCAACAGCCTTTGGCCTACTGCCTTCCATGGCTGTGTTTTCGATAAGTAACAACGATTTTAGCGGCATATTGCCAGTCTTTAGCTCTACCGCATTAGTGGAAATGCAACTGACACGACTGAATCAATTTGTGGTGCACAACAACTCTCTCTCAGACACACTGCCCGCTAGTTACAGCATGTGGAGCGGCGTAGCATTCATCAGTCTGCACACCAACCAACTAGAAGGAACCATCCCAGCTGCATGGCCCAGCAGCGTGCTGAACTTAAGCGATTTCCGTGTTGCTAACAATTCGCTCACTGGTACCGTCCCAGCGGCGTTCGGAAAGCTGTCTTTCCTAACTTCGTTTTCCATAAGTAGCAACGCTTTCAGCGGCATGCTGCCAGGCTTTAGTTCTTCCTCGTTAATATTGGTTGACATTCAGCACAACCCTCAACTAGATGCAACACTGCCTCCGAAGCTCCAAGCTTGGACAACCTGCCACACGAGTATCCCGTGCACTGATTCGCTTTTCCCAATGCAGTATTGTATGCCACGCAACTACGATCTGTTTTCAGACGCCGCGAAAAACTTTGCCACTATTGCACCCTACGCGTATCATTGTACCAATGCACCACAAACATCACTTGAGCCGTCGGAGCCAATCACCACTCCAACACCGCAGCCAAGCGTTATTTCTGCAATCGCTTCAGCAGGTATCACAACACTTGACTCTGAGCAGCAAACGCACCCCACAGTCCGTTGTCTGTGGTGTAGCGCTGCTGGTTGTGTGGCTTGTGTTCGCTCTGGTCTGCGCTTACCGCGTGCTGGTGGCGTGCCGCACCAGTGATGGAGGCTTTGAACTTGTGTCGATTCCAAGTGTGTCGCTTTCTAGAAAGCGGAACCGCACCAGACAGAGCCTGTCGCAGAAGTTGCGAGCACTGCACGCGTATTTAATGACGCCGTGTGCGCAGTGGGAGGTGCCACCCGCCACCGCCCACCGGAATGTGCCCGCGATCACACTAAAGCACCTAGAGCCTGTGTTTGGTGTGTATGTTGGGCGGCGTGAGTGGTACTTTGTGGTGGAGTGGTCGCTGGTGGCTGTGGGCGGCGTTGTTACAGGCGTAGCGTCGGCTGTGGCTGCTGACGGTGTGGCGCTGCGGAGTGGACGACGTGGTGCATGATTGTGATTGGCGCTGTGCAGATCGGCTCGATGGTGGTGCTGCGACCGATGAACGTACGATTTGAGATGGCAAGCAGCGTTTGTATTGGCGCACTGATGTTCCTAAGCTTGGTCATGTCGTTAGCAAGCGGCGGAGGTGTTGCAGAAGTACTGGTAAACGTCGCTGGGATACTGGAGCTTGTTGTGTTGGGGCTCATGCTAGTCAATTGCAGCGCTATGAGATGTACGGCAGACGTTGCCCAATATATGGATCCTTCTGAAGGCAATACGCTCCAAACGTCACAGATGGCTGTACCTCTCGCGGTGGCTGCAACACAGCGCCGCACCACGCTGCATCGTCGAGTGAGTTCAGCCACATCAGTTGTGTCAGTGCATGATGCTGTTCACAGACGCACCGAGGAACTTCGTGCGTTGATTGAGGCAGCATGCGCATCTCGCATCAAAGCGGAAACAACAGCGCGAGTAGCACTCGTTGCGCGTTTGAGGAGAGAGTACACGATGTTGTGATGTACGCAAATTCTAAGGTCGACAATTTTGGATTTGTCCTTTCTCCCCTTTCTCTCCTTCGTCGCCTCTTTTTCCGTTGACGATTTATCAAGTCGTGTTGTTCTTTTCGTGTGATAGGTTGTGTGTGTGTGGTTGTGGTGATTGTCTCATTACAGCCCGCTGGGTAGCCTTGGGGGTGGCGATTGCGTTCCGTTTTTGGACCATCACCACTACCTGATGAGAACGGATTCAAAGGCAATCAAATTGATTGCATTCGGTTTTATCCGGTAAACGGAGCCTTGCATCGACGTCTTCCATGTTTTTGGGTGACAACAAATGTTTCCCTCCCTTTAGCACACCTAGTTTTTGATGTTTTTTTTTTTTCGCTCACTGGTACCGTCCCAGCGGCGTTCGGAAAGCTGTCTTTCCTAACTTC
>CYKH01001660.1:0-17619 GCA_001460835.1 Bodo saltans
AAGGTGCACCTCCCCCACCTGGACTGCCGCCGCCAGGAAAAGGAGCGCCACCACCCCCGCCACCTCCGGGAGGAAAGGGAGCGCCACCGCCACCACCGCCGCCCCCAGGAAAGGGAGGTGCACCTCCTCCTCCCCCTGGAGCTCCGAACAGCGCTACACCAGCTGATGCCGCCGCCGCTGGTAAAACGAAAGCGTTCTTCTGGCAGAAGTTAGGTGCTGGAGTGGATCATTCCGAAACCATCTGGGGAAGCAACGACGGAACGTCGAACGATGGAGCTGGTATCAACCCAGAAGATTTTATTAGCTCAGAAATGGAGTTGTTAGAAGCAATGTTTGCAAAGAAGACAGCAAACACCAAGAAATCAGAGGACGATGAAGATGAAGCGAGGAAAAAGAAGAAGGGCCCACTCCAAATCTTAGACGCAACGCGCGAGAAGAATGTTGGCATCGTCCTGCAGTTTATGCGACTGCCCCTAGAGACAATTGAGCGGAGTGTACGTAGATTTGAGGATTTGAATTTATCGGAAGATAATTTAGAAGGCCTCCTCTCTATCATTCCGCAGGACGATGAGCTCGGGTTGCTCAAGCCTTACGCAGCACCCGATGCGCCACCTCTTGCCCAGCCCCTAAGTGCACCAGCTCAGTATTTCCTGATGACCATGCGGGTCCCTCGCTACGCACAACGTCTACGTTGTTGGCTCTCCAAGAGGACCTTTGCGAAGCGGCACATCGAGGTGGATGAGTCTATCAAAGCGATGTTGCTAGGCGCACGCTCTGCTGTCGCGTCTCAGAACTTCCCCCGTATCCTTCAATGTATCTTAGCCATCGGCAACCACCTCAATGCCGGCACTGCGTTCCGTGAGGCGCGAGGGTTCAAAATGTCTGATCTTCCTAAGCTCACCACATTCCGCACGACCGACGCAAAGAGTACGATGTTGGAATATCTAGTCGACCTCGTCGAGCGCAAGAACCCAGAGTTCCATTCCTTCTCGGACGAGCTCAAGCCGCTTCTCGTCATGAAGAGCATTGACATGGCAAGCGTTCAAGAGGAGCTCCGCAAACTTCGCAGCGAGGTCACTGCAGCAGCCACGCTGATCAAAGCTCTACGCGATGACGTAGAGTCGAATATTGAAACCTTCCTCGGCCCTTTTGTGCATTTAGCCAATGGAAAATTGCAAACGACCGAGGCGATGCTGCAAGAGACAAACGATATGATCCAACAAATGGCGAAGTTCTTCGGGGAGGATCCAAAGAGAGTGAACTTACCAGAGTTGATTGGGCACATAGCTGAGTTTGTGAAGAGCTACGCTACCGAGCTGAAGCGGCAACGTGATCGTGACGAGAGAAAGCGCCGCATGGTCGGAGGAGGACCAAGTGTGGGGGGACCTGCTGGTAGCAACGGAAGTCCGAATGCTCAAAGAGCTGGTGTGGCTTCGGCTGGAGGTATGTCGCCCACGCCACATGCAACGTCGTCGTCGGGTGCTACAGTTTCACCTCAACGGGCTGAGTACCAACAGCACGTCACTCCGTCATCAACGTCACCACCGCCTTTAAACATGATGTCAACAACCAACACCGTGAGCAGTTATGACGGCGCCTTCGAACCGATCCCCTCGGCAGTCTTCCCGATGCCCCGTAGCCTTCGTCTATCTGAGCGCAACACAGGTGCGGACGGAGGACATCATCGTGGCGTTGGTGGCGGAAGAAATCAGCAGTTCTGGGATGATGTACTAGGAGATGACTGAGCGAGGGAGAGAGTTTTCCGTTGCGTGGAAGTGTGTGTGAACGGCACTAGTGCGAGGTGAAGAGAGAGAGAGAGTTGCACATTTCCTTTGATAGCACGTACTTTTTACCCACTACTTCACCAGGCTTCCGTTACAACAAGAGCTCGTTTTGCGTTTTCCCCCCTCTTTCCATCATCGACGCACACAAACACTTCTGCTTCAAACGTTATCTATTGTGTAGACGAAGAATGAGTTCCAAATGCTTATTTTGCTACTTTCCCCTTACAAGCACCATCGATACGCACAATTTACACTTGTAAGTGTTGCATTTCTTTTTACCTTGCGCCTATCAAGCGACTTGTTGTTTTTGTCCTTTATCAGGGAAGACAGCAAAGTCCCACTTACACATACAATTTTGTTGTTGATGCTCCAAATTCCAAGGCATCAGCAGCCGCAGCGTGTTCACAGCGCGGCCGCACGATTTCGACTTCCAGACTTTGAGCGAAGTAGAGAGCAATTAGAGCTGTTACAAATAGGCATCGACCCGCAAGAAGAGAAGTTGCGACAACAGGATCAGAAGCATCAAATATCTTCAACCCCGCCATCAGATGCACTTGCTGCGGAACCTTTTTCATCGGCAGCATCCCCGGCAGCAATGATGGCTCGCCGTTTTGAGGAAGTGTTAGCGAACAAGAATGTGAAAGAGGTACGACGTGTATTGCAAGAGCGCAGCCAGCAACGGGCTTCCACCGCATCTGCGGTTGGTGGCGCTACTACCACTTCACTAAGAATTGGAACTCGCACTGAACGACACACGCAAGACGAGGGGAATAGAAAGCGACTGAGTACTGAACCTTCTCTCACTCACCACCATCTTGATGATGATGGGGCGCCACCCCTTACTCGCCCGGTAACAGTGGGCGACATTCAACGGAGGCGACAAGAAAATTGGGGCAACAGTCTGGCGGACCGATCAGCTCTTAATCGTCACGGCTCACATCAGAACTCCTCCAACACCATGACGAAAAAACCAGACAACACTGCGGTGCAGCGACACGTAAGTTCTGCAATGAACTACGGTGGATGTCCCATGACGATGATCAGTCGAGCGGCCCACAAACTTCCTCCTAGGGGCTGCACGCCGACAGCCGCTGACCCTTTGCAATTATTAGAAGAGTCGATCATCACTTCGACAACGACAGCGCAGATGCTGCACAGAGAAGACGCGCATGACCATCTACCTCCGCGACCCTCCACGTCACTCGCACGTTTGTCGACGCACAACTCTCACCAGCATCGGGAAGATCATAACACAACGGACGACGATGACCATCTCGTAGTGAAGCGCATTCGTCGACCCCAGTCGGTTGGCGGCACGTGGGACCACGCCATGCCAAACAATTATGCATTGAGTCCAGCACTGGCAGCAACAGACGACGTCAACGTAGTCCGGCGGCTTCTTCAAGACACACGAGGAGTGGCATGCAGCGACATCACTGACTTAGCAGACGATGTGTTTGATCTTCATGAAAGAGCTCGCACCACTCAACAGCAAGGTGAAGAGTCCTCAAGCGGCGCTGATTCCGACAGCGACAATGAACACGTCGTGCGTGAGGAGGACGATGGTGCCCTGCAGTTGCGACGAGATGATGACACCGCAGACCCTCTGTACACCCACGATGACTTGATGCGAATGAAGCTTGAGATTCAGCGGTATGAGCTTTCCGAGGAACTCGCTCGACTGGTGGCTCGCCGTGTGGCGCTCCAGCAAGCTAAAGAACAAAAGGTAGAAGAGCGCCTAGCCATCCGTAAAGTGGCGGAGGACAACATTCGTTCGTACGATGAAAATCATAAGTTAATTGCCGGTGAAATGGATGCTCAGTGGGCCGCCTATCGAAAAAAGCTCGACGATGAGCGTGCAGCTGTCAGACTTCGACAATTGCCAGTGGTCAACGGTGTGGTGCGGAAAAAGTTTCTCCTTCCCAAATTTCCTTCTCCTTGGGCACTGATCGACGTCGAGAAGATTCCACCACCGCCGCCTTCTCAATCACCCCCATCAAACAACAACAACACCACGACGTATAACGTGGAGGACAATGAAGAGTACGATAGCCTCATGGCCACTGCAATTGTGTCTCCGAAGACAAGCCGCCCAGGATCGTCTTCTGCCAACCGGGCTGCCGGCGGTCAACAACAGCAGCAACAACAGGATCCTCCTCAGTGGAAGCGTGAGATGGAAGTCTCTCAACAGAGGCAAGGGCCGATGCGGTCACAATCCGCCACCACCATCGCAAAGCGTAAGCGAGCAATAGATCGAAAACGTCTTGCTGCACTACCAGAAGCCCAACGTCAAGAAGTGTACGCGATGCGGGTGACTGAATTTAACCGCCACGTGACACGCGTTGAGCCCGATGGACGGAATGAGGTGGTAGAGCTAGAAGTCCGTGAGCGTGCTGCGATGATTGCCTTGTTGGAAGACGGACTGGTCGAAGAATCTCGTCAGCGCCGAACGTTAGTAGGGTATGAGCAGAAAGGCTGGCACAGTATCTTCGCGTCCGCTGCGGGAGAACTCCGCTCGCTACAAACGCGTGAGTGGGCACCAACTGTATTCGCAGACAAAAAGCGACAAGAACAGCGCGCGGCGGCGGAAGTTGCGTCCCCTAGCGAACGACAAGCAGTTTTGGAGGCTGCGAATGAATCTCATCGCCGGAACATTCGTGCGGTGTGGGATAAGACCTTCGAACTCCGTGCTCAATTGCTTACAGTGCAGCGCCAAACGTTGGCGAAAAAAGATGAAATCCGGTTCGCGCGCAATGCAGCGGGTGAGTTGTCTGCACTTTCTAAGAATGCGGCGCCAATCCCTGGCGTATCGATTACACGGACGGATGTCGCTGCAACGGGAGCGACCCAACGATTACAGATTCTAGAGCTGCAGCTTGACATGCTTGAGGAGAAACAATCAGAACTGCGCAAGAGCATCGACGTTTTACAGAAGACCACTTGGTGAGGGGATCAAGAAAAGAGAAGGGATGCCTTTCTAGTTCAACAAGAAGAGCAACGAAGTTGTACATTTTTTAGCGTTGTTTTCAAATTTGGTGTTGCGGGCTTTTGTTTTATTTTTCGTTCCTCGCCGCTCCATCGCTCTGCTTTTGTGTCTTCGCGTATCCACGAGGAGAAACAAAAGAGAGAACACCTCTTACTTGTACATTATTCAACAACGCTTGTTGTGTGTCAGCACACGTCTTTTCCTTTATCGCCAACTGCTTTTCGTATTGTGAATGCTTTTTCGTTTTGATCGTTTGTGCCGAGATAAGATATCATGGGTCGCGGATTTGGCCGTGGTGCAAAGTCGGTGGGTATCGTCACCCACGCTCAAGTGAAGAAGGGCAAGAAGATGCCGAAGGGTCTGCGAGGCTCAAAGAAGAAGCGACGCGCTCCTTACGCCGATGAGCAGGGTGACCTCGAAGAATCGATGGGCGTGCAGAAGACTGCCCCCCAGCATCGTCAGCAACAGCCAGCACCCCAACGCCGACAGAAGACGGAGGACGAAGGTGGCAAAGCACCCCGAAAGACTCTTGCCCAAGAGATTGCCGGGATTCAATTCCAACATGTCGTGAACAAGAGAACGAAGGGGTTCAAGTCACTCAGAAAACAACTCGTCAACGCGGTGAAGGATGTTCGTAGGCGCCACGCTGCCAAGAATCGTGCTCGTACGTTGAAGAAGCACCGCCAGTCAGAGATGTCGCAAAAGTATGAGCTGGAGGCAACGAAGCGTGCTGGCCGCAAGACGAGCGGCAACATGCGTCGAACTGCCAAGAGCGATTAAGAAAGAATGAAATAAACACTGTGTGACGAAAGTTGTGGTGTGTGTGAGTGTGTAAGTTTTTCGGAACGGCGATTAACAAAGAATTTGATGAATAGGAATTGCGAACTTTTTCTTTTCTATTTTCTCTGAGCGATTCTGTTTTTGATTTTTTTCTTGTCTCAAAACAACAACAAAGAGGATTATCGCAAAAGTAACGTTCAGCCTCTCACCAGATTCAACAACAGTAGTAATTAAGACCACACCACAATGGACGCTCTTGGGTACGTTGACTGCTTGAGCACTGATCAGCTTGTAAGTGCTCTCTCCAACACAACCTCGATCACCACTGGGGTCATGCTGAACAACACCAGCAGCTCAAGCGGCGGTGGTGGTGGTGCAACTACTTCATATGACATGGGTCGTCGTCGCGCCGGCGGTGGTGGTGGTGGTGGTGGTGGTGGCGCTGCTGGAGCACCTTCCAGTGGCGCTCGTGCGCCGTGGTCTCAATCGTCGATGGACTCCGGCTCTACAGCACTAACCGGCTCGTCGTCGTACTCCCAAAGCGATGCGAGCAGCGCCGTTGACGACAACGAGACGGACGATGGCTACGACGTCGCTGATGAAGAATATGGTGTCGATAAAGACGACCTGCCTGAGTACGCATGCGCGTACTGTGGTTTTCACGACACACTATCCTGCGCGATGTGCACCGTCTGCAACCGCTGGTTTTGCAATGGGCGGGACAACACCAGTGGATCGCATATTGTGACTCATATGGTAGTCGCGAAGCACACGGCCATCAAGCTCCACAGTGACGGACCACTTGGTGACGGACCGTTGGAGTGCTTCGTGTGCGGTGCGCGGAATATCTTTTCTCTGGGCTTCATCCCTAGCAAGGAAGAGAGCGTTGTGGTGATTATTTGCCGAGAGCCTTGCTTGCATTCTCAGACGCTTCGCGACATGGACTGGGAGGCCTCTGCGTGGCTACCGCTGATTGAAGAGAAGCGCCTGCTACCATGGCTGTGCTCCGTGCCAGCGTCCAAGGACCGCCAGGAGCAGGGCGTGCGGCATATTACGAACAACGATTGCCGCGAGATTGAGAACTTGTGGTAAGTCAACGCGAATATGACGGCGACGGATTTCATGCGAGGTGCTCGTGCAGAAGACAGCACTGCTCTCAGCCTTCCACAAATCCCTTACCAATTCCGTGATGGAAATCACTACGCCGATGTCCTTCTTCAGTTTATCAACGCTGAGTGCAACACTAGCCGAGAAATTTCCGAGAGCCTCTCCATTCCGAACATTAGCATCACATGGTCCATTGGTCTTCAACGTCGCAAGATTGCAATGATTCAAGTCCCACCAGAGGAGGGTCGTATTTCCGTTGGTGATGAAGTCATCTTATCGCAGCCTGGCACCGAATGGGAAGTCACAGGTGTGATTGTGCGTATGGAATCGGCGGTGAACATGAACAACGAATTATCCATCGAGATCAAAGGTTCGACGGCTGACGGGACTCACCAAATCAGTACTGGTGGGTCGGGAAAACCCTCACATCATCACGGAAGTAGCAGATCCAGCGGTGCAAAGCGAAACAATGCTGGCACGACAACACTAATCAACAGCGCCAACGTCAAGCAACACGTCTCCGCGGCACTGGATGACGATGAAGACGAGACGCACGTGTCGAACATTACCCTTCGATGCGTGTTCAAGGCGGTCAATTTCGATCGTCAGCGCACTGCGTTGCGGACGTTTGTTCGCGATGACAAGTCCGTTGCTGCTGTGCTGTTCCACGCCATCTTAGGGCAAGGCGACGCGTTAGCTGGCGTGAAAGGCAAAGGCTCTCGACTTGCGGATATCAAGTTGCCCGACAACTTGACGGTTCCTGGGATCCCGCGGCTAAACACAAGTCAAACCGAGGCTGTTCGCGCGGCTCTCACTCGCCCGTTGACATTGATTCAAGGACCCCCAGGAACTGGAAAGACGAGCACCTCGGCAACGCTGGTGTACCAAATGTGCACGCTGAACGACTGCCAGGTACTTGTGTGCAGCCCCAGTAACGTGGCGGTGGATCAGCTAGCGGACCGCGTGGAGAAGACCGGTCTGAATGTCATTCGTCTGTACGCAAAGTCCCGTGAGTCCATTTCCTCCACCATTGACCACCTTGCGCTGCACAATCAAGTTCGTCAATTTGCCCTTAGCTCCCCGCAGCACTCAGAACTGCACAAGCTGTTCCTGCTGAAGGAGGACCAGGGCGACTTGTCCGACAAGGATCGAAAGCGCTTCCTTGCCCTGGTAAAAGAGGCCGAGACAGATCTGCTCGAGAACTGCGACGTGGTGTGCTGCACGTGCAGTGGTGCCGGAGACCAGCGCCTCTCAAAGTTCTCCTTCCGCCACGTGCTGATCGATGAGAGCACGCAGGCGACGGAGGCCGAGGTGTTGATCCCCATTGTCATGGGCGCCTCGCAGCTGATTCTCGTAGGAGATCACTGCCAGATGGGCCCTGTGATCCTGAACAAGCCTGCGGAAGAGGCCGGCTACAACCGATCACTGTTTGAACGTTTGATTCAGCTAGGCCAACGCCCGTACCGCCTGGAGGTGCAGTACCGCATGCACCCGGCGCTATCGGAGTTCAGCTCGAATGCGTTCTACGAGGGCACGTTACAGAACGGCGTGACTGCGGAGGACCGCGACGCATCGAGGCTGTTTCCGTGGCCAAACCCGAACAAGCCGACGTTCTTTTACAACAGCATTCACCCGGAGGAAATCAGCGCGTCTGGGACGTCGTTCCTGAACCGAACTGAAGCTGCGTTGGCGGAGAAGATGGCGACCCTGCTGCTCCGTGGCGGAATTCTGCCGCACAGTGTCGGCATCATCACGCCGTACGAGGGACAACGCAACTTCCTCGTGCAGTACCTCAACCGCCAAGGGCCTCTGGGCCCAGAGGCATACCGCCACATGGAGATTGCATCGGTGGACAGCTTCCAAGGGCGTGAAAAGGACTTTATCATTCTGACGTGCGTTCGGAGCAACGACCAGCAGGGCATCGGTTTCCTGAGCGATTGGCGCCGTCTGAATGTAGCCCTGACGCGAGCTCGGCGTGGCGTGATGATCATCGGGAATGCCCGCGTTCTGTCGCGCCACGCACTGTGGCATGACTTACTGACGCACTTCCAGAAGAACGGCTCGATTGTGGAGGGACCTGTGATGCAACTGACGCCTGCGAAGGTGGCGCTGCAGAAGGTTCGATTGACTGCGCAGGCGGTGGGCCCTCGGTCAACGCAGTGCCTGACGTCGATGTACCAAGGAGCGATCGGGATGATGCTCGAGGGCGGCGGCTTTGGTGGCCCTGGGATGCACGCAGCTGGTAGTGGTGGGTATGGTAGCGGACCGCAGCACGCTGCGGGTGGTGGTGGCTACGGTGGGTACAGCGGCAGTGCGGCGGCGGGTGCGTACCAGCGCAGCTACCGAGGCAACGGAAGTGCATACGACGACAACGACAGCGGTTCGATTGCATCGAGCGACGCGTTGCAAGCGTACTTTGACCTGTCCTCGTACTGCCCTGGTGAGGCCCCTGCACACCGCGCACAGCATCACCACACAGCGGGAGGCGGAGGGATCAACGCGTCGGGCCAACAACAACAGTACAATTACAATAGCTACGGCGGCTTTGGGTATGGAGCACCTGCGTCGCAAGATTCACGGACTGGGTGGTCGACGCCCTCCCAGCAAGGCTACTGAGAGATTTAGTGTTGCATTGTGTATCATCGACATGGTGTGACACTGACGCTGACGACATTGCTTGCCGATGAAGTTGAGTCTACTGTTGTGAGAGCTCTTCCATTACATGCCCCTCATCAGGATCTCTATGAATCCCCCGAACTCGGGGCAACCTTTGGGTATGGAGCACCTGCGTCGCAAGATTCACGGACTGGGTGGTCGACGCCCTCCCAACAAGGCTACTGAGGAATTTAGTGTTGCATTGTGTATCATCGAAATGGTGTGTGGACTGACGCTGACGACATTGCTTGCCAATGAAGTTGAGTCTACTGTTGGGAGAGCTCCTCATCAGGATCTCGCTGAATCCCCCGAACTCGGGGCAACAAAGCGCACAGGTGAACTGCAGCCAAACCAACGATGCTTTGCAAAGAGAAAGATGTGAAGCGCGTTGCGTTTTTGCGTGCAGTCAATGCGATGTGCTGGATGATGAGAGAACGCGCGGAAATGGGGAGAGTGAGTTTGCGTCGTCGCGCGATGATACGCTGAAAAAAAGCATGTGAGAGACAACCGTTACTGCACTCATGAAGCAGTGAAATATGATTCAGTGGGAGCCAAACCAAACAAATTTGCAATAAAGAAGATGAAAAGATAATGAAAATCAAAGCCGCGTTCTGGTATTCAATCTAGCAAACAACCTTTGTGTGTGATCGTGGCTTGTCGAGCTGGACGAGATACTTGCTTATGTCTTGTTGGTTTATTAAAGTAGATAGGCTGCACACATGCCGATGTTGTTTGTGAGGCGCAGTGCCATCAAAGCAGTAGGATCGAACAGAGATGCGACGACGTCCCTCTTTATCATTCTCGTGCTTGCAACGTCTGAGCTCACGACTCTGTCTGTTGATGCTGCGTGCACATGCGCCTACCGCCTTCCCGTGCTGCATGAGCTGTACGATGCCACCAAGGGTGCTCAATGGGTGCGTCCGTGGAACATGGCGGCAGTTGATGCTCCGTGTGGCTTCGATGGCGTGACGTGCGGCGTAAGTGATGACATCAGCAGCATTGTGTTGAGCAGCAGAGGCCTGGACGGGACGTTGCCCCCGTCCCTAGGACAACTGAATGGGTTAGTGAGATTTGACGTCAGCAATAACGGCCTCCATGGATCATCGCTGCCTCGAGAGTTTGCGAATTGGACCTCCCTCGAGATGATCGATTTGAGCAGCAACAGCTTCAGTGGAACGTTGCCGTTGTCGTACAGTGCGTGGGCGGCCCTCACAACGTTTCGTGTTGCAAGCAATCATCTTGCTGGAGCGTTGCCTGAAGAATATTCCTCGTGGACTCGATTGACGGAGATTCGGCTGTGGACAAACAGCTTCAGTGGAACGTTGCCGCTGTCGTTCAGTGCGTGGGTGAACCTAGAGATATTTGACGCCGGTGACAACCAGTTAAGTGGGTCATTACCTGCAGATTACGCGCAATGGGTCCAACTCACCAATTTCTTCGTGCACGAAAATCAGCTTAACGGGAGTCTTCCATCTTCATACAGCTCGTGGACTCGGTTGACAGTGACTTGGCTATCGGCAAACAGCTTTTCTGACTCGTTACCTTCTTCTTACGCTGCGTGGACAAATCTTGAAACGTTTGACGTAGGATCTAATCAGCTTATTGGAAAGTTGCCAGCAGAGTACAGCGCCTGGACAAACCTCGACTCATTCATAGCAAATACCAACAATCTTTCTGGAACGTTGCCGTTGTCGTACAGTGCGTGGACAAACGTGAGAAACGTCAGAATCAGCTCCAACAGCATTTCAGGGATTATTCCAGTGCAATACGCTGTCTGGAAGAGTATTCAGTTCTTACGCCTTGATTCAAACATGCTGAGTGGAAGTATTCCCAATTTGTTGTTTGGGGGCTGGTCTGCTACTATTCTTGTTTCGCTGCGCATGAATGCGTTGACTGGCATTGTACCGTTAGCACTGTTAGCGTTGCCAGCGCTTGAGAACCTCTACATTGGCCTTAATATGTTGACCGGCACGCTACCAAGTACCATCTCGACATCAGTTGCTTTCCTTGACCTGCAAAACAACAGTGGCCTGGTGGGTACTCTGCCCTTGAGGTCGATGTTCACCACTGTGTGTGGGACCGATGTGTGCCCCACTGCCTCCCTACCGCTGCAGTACTGCTTCCCGTTGAATGCTGGGGAACTTGTTTATGCTGCCACCAGTGATCCACTTCACATGAGAACTAGCCTCGCTCCCTACGCAAGCAACTGCACACCAACTGCAGCTCCGTCATCCATCGCTCCGACACCGCAACCGAGTCCTGATGCTGCTCCAGGAAACTTGTCTTCCGCCACGTCCCTTCGCCCATCTACCACTCGCTCCATAGGCGGAGCGGTTGTGTTTGTGTCGAGCATTGTTGGTAGCGGTGGCGCTGCTCGTGGTGCCGTACCGAGCTTGCAGCGTGCGATGATTGCGTCACGTCTAGAGCTTCTGTGTTTGGCGGTTGGCGTGAATGAGAGCGCCAGCGATGGGATGTTCAGCGACCGCGGTGACAATGCCCTTGGATTTTCGGTGCCTGTTGGATCGAGTAGCCTTGAGTATGCAGCAGGTGCTACCATTGGGAATGCAGTGTTGGTTGTTGCTGTTGGTGCTTGCCTGCACGGCGTGGCATTACTTCGTAAATATTTGCACGGAAAGTTCTTAGGTGCTCCGATGATTAGCATTGCCACGAGTGCACTTCAAATGTTGCCCTCGTCGCTGCTACCTGGTGCGCTTGCTGCAGCGTACGGGACGCAGCTACAGCCGTCGATTGGCGCCGCGGTGGCGCTTATGACAAGCAGCACGCGAACTGTTCAGTCCGTTGCTTGCGGAGTAGCGCTGCTGGTGGTGTGGCTTGCATTCCCACTGTACTGCGTTCACCTCGTGCTTGTGGCGTGCCGCAGCCGAGATGGCGCATTTGGCCTCGTGCCCATTACGGCAGGACCACGCCGTCGAGAACGGCCGCATCAACGAATTCAGGCTGCATTTTTGCGCGTCCAACTTCGATCACTGCATGAGTATTGGATGACGCCAAGTACAACGTGGGAAGTCCGCAAGTTTGGCCGCGCTAAAAACATTGCCGTCTTTGTGCTGGAGCACCTGGAGCCTGTGTTTGGTGCGTACGTGGGGCGACGTGAGTGGTACTTCGTGTTAGAGTGGTCGCTGGTGGCTGTAGGCGGCGTTGTGATGGGCGCGGCATCGGCAGTGGCAGCGGACGGCGATGCGTGTGGTGCTGCGGAGTGGGCGACGTGGTGCATGATTGTGATTGGTGCTGTGCAGATCGCCGCGATGGTGGCGCTGCGACCATTAGATGTGCGGATTGAAATGGCGAGTGGTATGATCGTGGGTCTCTTGACGTTACTGTGCCTGGTGCTCTTGCTGGTAGGTGCGGTCGATGCAGCGGAGGCGATCGTGAACGCTGCTGGGATCCTGGAGCTTGTCGTGATGGGCGCTATGCTGGTTGATGTGATTGCTCTGCGGCTTGACGTTACTTTCGCGAAGACAGATAGCCCTGACGACCATGAGAATTGTCTACCAAGAACAGCTCGTTCTGTGGCGTCGGATGCAAGGAGGAAACGTGTGGCGGTCGCTAATGCGGTGCGCAGGCGTTCATTGCTGGGAGTGGAGCTGCAGCCTGTCGGACGGATGGTGATGGCGGATGCGGATACTGTAGATTCATTGCGCGCGTTGGTTACTTTGGCCTGTGCTGGTGCGGATCAACTTCGAGCATTAGATGCAGCTCAACGGAAGAAGCCTCGAACATGAAAATTATTTTTTTTAAAGAAAAAGAAGTGGTCACGAGTTTCAACATAGGTCTATTGAGGAAAACAAATAAATACTGTTCTGCTTGTGTCAACGGACCCATTCGTGGCCAACGATTGTAAAACCGATGCGGAAATTTCGCGTATTTTTTTGATTTCTACTCGTTTTTGCTTTTGATTTTGGTTTCTACACTAAATTTTTTTGTGAGCATTTTAGGGAATTTTTGTTATGTCTAGTGGGACTTTTCATTTGGTCACTTCGTTTTCAAAGTTGTTTTGTGCGTTTGCTTCCTTTTATTTGTGTGCTGTGCAACAAAGATAACCTCTACGTTTAGCATCCCCGCCAGTGCAAAAGGTTCTCGGGTGGTTTCATGTGAATCGCACTTAAATCGCACTTATAGGTTATCAACTACTGATTATTAGCTGCTGATTTATGCCTTTTTGCATTTTTGTGAGATTTCCTTTGTTTCCCTTTTTTGCCGTCAAAATATTTGGACTCCGTTCTTCTCTGGTAAAGATTCTTGAAAGGCTGCACAATGGCACCATTGCTATGTTCTGAGTTAGGCCGGGTTGCTGCTGTTCACCGAAGAGGTTCAGACATTGGTACCATCCTCAGGTGCCTCATCATTACAGTGCTCGCAGTGGCTGCTGGGCTCATGGTGGTGGGTGACTGCTAATGCTGCGTGTGCGTGCGCCTACCGCTTTCCAGTGCTGCAGGAGCTCTACACAGCCAACAAAGGTGCCCAATGGGTGAGCCCGTGGAACATGCTGGATTCTGATGCGCCGTGTAGCTTCGACGGCGTGACGTGCGGCGTGAGTAATGACATCACCAGCATTGTGTTGAGCAGCAGAGGCCTTGACGGGACCTTGCCCCCATCCCTAGGACAACTGAATGGACTAGTCACGGTAAGGCTAGACGTGAACAACCTCCGTGGATCCCTGCCTCGTGAATTTGCAAATTGGACCTCCCTCCAGTTAGTGTCGTTCAGCAACAACAGCTTCAGTGGGACGTTGCCGTCTGTGTACAGTGCGGGACAAAGCTTGACTCATTTGACGTATCGCTGAATCAGGTGAGCGGCACGTTGCCGGTTGAATATAGCGCTTGGAATCAACTGACGATCTTTGTCGTGTACATCAACAACCTTACAGGCTCGTTGCCGTCGTCGTACAGTGCGTGGGCAAAGCTTGACTCATTTGACGTATCGCTGAATCGGCTGATCGGCACGTTGCCCTCTGAGTTTGGTGTATGGAGACACCTTACTTTTTCCCATGCACAATACAACAACCTCTCAGGCTCGTTGCCGCCGTCGTACTGTGCGTGGATGAGCCTTGATTGGCTCGACGTTAGCAACAATCAGCTCACCGGGACGCTTAAACCGCAGTACAGCTTCTGGAGCGCGTTGACGATTTTTAGTGCCGGCTCAAACAGTCAAAAAAAAAACGAGCCTCGATTGGCTCGACGTTAGCGACAACCAACTGACCGGGACGCTTCCACCGCAATGCAGCTCCTGGAGCGCGTTGACGAGTTTTAGTGCCGACTCAAACAGTCTTCGCGGAACGCTTTCTCCCACCTACAAGAATTGGAGCACACTGACGACGTTTGACTTGAGCACCAACAACCTCACCGGAACCCTGCCGTTTGAGTACTCCTCGCTTGTTGCTCTAAGCATGCTCGACGTGAGCTCCAACAACCTTTCAGGGACCATTCCTGTGCAGTACGCGGCGTGGAAGAGCATTGACAAACTGCGGCACGATTCAAATAGTTTAAGTGGAACGCTTCCCAATTCGCTTTTTGGTGGCTGGACTTTTGTCGTTGATATCAACATGCGCATGAATGGAATTATTGGCACAATACCGCCTGCACTTCTTGCGCGGCCAGCACTGCAGAAACTCTACCTCGGTCATAATATGTTTGCGGGGACCATGCCAAGCACCATCGCCATGTCTGTTGAACTGCTTGACTTGCAGAACAACAGTGGTCTTGTCGGCACTCTACCTTTCAGGTTGATGCTCGTCACTGTGTGTGGGACTGGTGTATGTTCTACTGGCTCACTACCGCTGCAGTACTGCCTCCCTGCAACTGCTGCCGAGCTAAAGTTTGCTCAACTCGCGCCGTATGCCAGCATCTGCACACCATCCAATGAGCCTACACTATCCACTGCGACGCCATTAGCGATCAATAGCACTTCTGGAAACACTACCTCGTCTCAACAATCTCTCGCCAGAGGAACTCGCTCCATTGGTGCAGCGGTCGCGTTTGCGTCGACCATTGTTGCGGGTGGTGGTGCTGTGCGTGGTGCCGTACCTGGTCTGCAGCGCGCGACGACTGCACTCCGCTTGGCGCTGCTGTGTTTTGCGGATAGGGGCGCAAGTGAAGCAATGTTCTGCGACCCCAGCAGCAACGCGATTGGCCTGTCGGTGCCTGTGGGATCGAGCGGGCTGGAATGCGCAGCTGGTGCGGCTATTGGAAACGCAGTGCTCGTTGTTGCAGTTGCGATGTGCCTTCACAGCGTTGCGTTGCTGCGTGGATATTCGCGCATGATTGCTGCTCCGATATCAAGCACTGCACGGAGTGCACTGTGGATGTTGCCCGCATCGCTGCTAGGCCCTTGAAACATTTGCCATCATGGACAATCAACTCAGTGGCACGCTGCCGCCTGAATACTCGCAATGGGTACGGTTATTGGAATTCGCCGCTGACTCAGCGGCACACTTCCCTCAGAGTACGGTAGTTGGACTCAATTGAAGTATTTTTGCCATGTTTCACAACAGTCTTACTGGTACGTTGCCGTCGTCATACAGCGCGTGGGGGAGCTTGTATTTCTTCCACGTGGGATCCAATCAGCTTGACGGATCACTGACAACTGTGGACGCAACTGTGGATGTTTGCTGTGTCATTTAACAACCTCACAGGCTCGTTACCGTTGTCGTACGGTGGTGCGTGGGTGCAGCTCGGTCGGTTTGAGGCGAACAACAATGCACTGCGTGGAACGTTGCCGTCAGTTTACTCTCAGTGGAAGCAGCTGACGTACTTTACCGTTGGTCACAATCAACTAAGCGGTATTCTTCCGTCGGACTTTAGCGCTTGGACACAGATCACTTCTTTTTTCGCCAATGACAACAACCTCACTGGTACGCTACCTTCGTCGGACAGTTTATGGGAGGACCTCGTCCTTTTCTGCGTAGGATTCAACCAGCTCAATGGCTCGTTGCCGTCGTCATACAGCGCGTGGACGCGACTTGAAGGATTTGCTGTTGCGGTGAATCAGTTAAACGGAACTTTGCCAAAAGAGTATTGCCTGTGGACTGAGTTGACATATTTCTCAGCTTTTGGCAACTTCTTTATTGGAACATTGCCGCCTGAATACAGCACGTGGACTCAACTGGCGTTATTTGAAGCACACAGTAACCACCTCACAGGCTCGTTGCCGCCATCTTACGGTGGTGCATGGGCAGGGGGACTTCACAAACGTGTGATGTATCGCAAAACCAGCTTAGCGGTACGTTGCTGACTGAATATGGTTTGTGGCTGCATGTTACCCTTTCCACTTGCAAGACAACAGACTTGCGGGCTCCTTGCCGCCGTCGTACAGTGCGTGGACAAATCTTGGATCTTTCACGTGTCACTGAATCAGCTGAGTGGCACGTTGCCCTCAGAGTTTGGTGCGTGGAGATATCTTTCTTTTTTCCATGCACAATACAACAACCTCTCAGGCTCGTTGCCGCCGGCGTACTGTGCGTGGATGAGCCTCGATTGGCTCGACGTTAGAGACAATCAGCTCACCGGGACGCTTCCACCGCAATACAGCTCTTGGAGCGCGTTGACGATTTTTAGTGCCGGCTCAAACAGTCTTCGCGGAACGCTTCCTCCCACCTACAAGAATTGGAGCGCACTGACATCGTTTGACTTGAGCACCAACAACCTCACCGGATCACTGCCGTTTGAGTACTCCTCGCTCGTTAGTCTGAGCATGTTCGACGTGAGCTCCAACAACCTTTCAGGGACCATCCCTGTGCAGTACGCGGCGTGGAAGAACATTGTCAATGTTCGCCTCGATTCAAATAGTTTAAGTGGAACGCTTCCCAATTCGCTCTTTGGTGGCTGGACTTTTGTCGTTGATATCAACATGCGCATGAATAGAATTATTGGCACAATACCGCCTGCACTTCTTGCGCGGCCAGCACTGCAGAAACTGTACCTCGGTCATAATATGTTTGCGGGGACCATGCCAAGCACCATCGCCATGTCTGTTGTACTGCTTGACTTGCAGAACAACAGTGGTCTTGTCGGCACTCTACCTTTCAGGTTGATGCTCGTCACTGTGTGTGGGACTGGCGTCTGTTCTACTGCCTCACTACCGCTGCAGTACTGCCTTCCTCCAAATGCAGCCGAACTAACGTTAACTCAAGTCGCGCCGTATGCCACCACGTGCACACCATCCAACGAGCCTCCACAATCCACTGCGACGCCATCAGCAATTAATAGTACTGCTGGAAACACATCCTCGTCTCAACAATCTCTCGCCAGAGGAACTCGCTCCATTGGTGCAGCGGTCGCGTTTGCGAGC
>CYKH01001662.1:6594-31249 GCA_001460835.1 Bodo saltans
GCAAGCCGTGCAATGTCGGAGGCGGAAACAAAAGCATCGTTGTATCGATCCGCTCTTGCGTTCGACGACGAAGAGGAATAGAAGAACACACATTTCTGTGTGTTATCAAAGGCGTGAAATATTTTTGTTGCTTCATTTTTTTCCCTTTCCTTGTGCCAATCAGTGCTCTGTGAACTATGCAATGCAGCAAATTATTTGCGATGCATCACTCTTACTTAATTGAATAACTCAGACTCATCAATGAAGTGCGGTTTGTCCACATACACACAACAACAATAGAGAAAAACTGGTACGGTCATGTCCACCCGAGAGTGGTGCTTGGAGCACTTTCAGTTGCAGCCAATCAAACAAAGGCTTTCGTCGTCGGACGCCGACGAGTATCTCGCACAGCTGGTGTGTGTGCATCCTAACTGCAAGTTTCGTGTGGAAGACAAACGAGGGGCAATCGGTCAGTGTGTTGGGCACTTATTCAAACAGCACAACTTGAAAAGGAATGATCAAAGTGTCCTTCGGTTTCAATCCAAACCCACGACGAAGCTATGGTATCAGAAGCACATGATGGTACGAGACACTGACGAGGAGGGGGAGGAGGAGTCCGACAACGAATTGGAAATGACATCCATCCGTTGCGCTGTGCCAAACTGCGGGTACGTCGTAGACGAGGACACCACTCGCGCTTGGCGCACCAGGAGGTTCATTGAACACCTTCGTACTGCGCATAACAAAGTAGCACCCCTTGTTGAGTCGCCCACTCATGACAATCAAGATGCACTTGTTGCCCCAATGGAAAATGATGAAACGGAGGCACCAGGTGTAGCGCCACCAGAGATGACAACCCAACAACACGATGTTTGAAACACGAAGGAAGAGGAGAAATGCCTGTTTGGGTGGCACCAAAAAACCTGCGCCATCGAACGACACTCACAGACATACTCACCCGCAGCGTGGACACCCTTGCTCGTGAAATGGAGTGGGAGCACAACTTGGTCTTGTCAAAGCAGTTATCAGGTCGCAGTGACGCGACGTCCACTTCTACCACCACGAGGCTATCGCTATCTACTCTGGAGTTCCGTCACGCCGCGCGCAGTGTGGCATGGAGTGTGCTCGTTCCGCCTCGAGTCGCACCCACCAAAGAGGCACTCCTTCACTCTCTGTCAACGTCGACGCCTGTGTTCGATATGAGCAACGCGTCTATTGCAGCGGTGAAAGCTACTCGCGAATCTATTGCTGAGTCCATCCTCGAGGCGTTTTCGTCCGGAGCAGAGGATGTTGAGGAGGTGGGGCGTAAACGCCCTCGATGCGATGCACCTAGGACGTCGCCCCTTTGCAGAATCGAACGCTTTGCAAGAAATGCATTTCGTGGTCCGTACTTGAATCAAGTTGTTGCAACTCTGCACGAAGGTGGCGATCGTGATGACATATCTGAAACGGAGTCCGTGGTCTTGTTGCCAAATCCTGATCGACGTACGCGCCGAAGAGGTGGTGATAAGACGCGCATGTCTGATGAAGAGGAGCTTACGCCAACCACGCTTCACGCTTACTACTTGAACACCTTTGGTCTGCGGAAAGACCGAGCACAGCTGCAAAGTGCTCACGTCTCGCAGCTACTGGCTAACGGTGTGGCACATTGGTTAAAAACCAACTCTCGTTTTGAGTTGGAGGCGCTCAGTGCTGCACTTTACGTCCCTGCTGTGAGCCTCCGACTGGCGACGTCACTGGAGCTGGTCAACTTCATCACGATGTCGATGCTGCCAACATCATCTGTAGGACAATTGGTGCACCAAGCCCACGCGGCGTTCATGGAACCTCGTCAACGCCCCAAGACAGAAGAAAACTGGAGTCTGGCGACAGAAGAGGCACAACCATTCAGAGGAGGCACCACGATGGCGGGAACATCGTCGCTAGCATCCACGTCCGGCTCCTTGAGTGCGATTGGATCCCAATCTCGCTCCTTAGAGTCCGCCCAGCGACACATGTCAGAGACGATTCTGTATGGAAACAAACGAGCGAAACCTGAACCCTTTAGTCGCGGAGAGCTGCTCCACCAAGCCTCACAACGATGCCGAATTCCGTTGGAGAGCATCGTCTCTGCCTTGGCGGAGTTTGGTAGCCGAGGAAGTGACGCAGACCTTCTTCCCAGCCACATCGGTGCCCCGGCGATGCCCTCGAGAGAAGAGTTCGACGCAATGGACGCAGACTCCAAGAAACAACTTTATCAATCCATTCTGAGACACCAATTCCGTGCCCTTGGGGGCTGCTCCCCCTCGACTGGTATTGACCTTTCGTACGAGGCACAACGAGCGCGTCACTTGGCCCACGTCCCGCTGGAGGCGCTTGTCGTGCTCGTCATCGCGACCAACACAGGGGACCCATACGAGCAATTGATGATCCGATACTACCGCATTCCTTTCTCCCCGCGTACCACAAAGTATGAGCTTGGTCAGTGGCTGTGGAACGATGAGCACGTGATGCTGGTGGGCAATTTGTTGTCCTACGTGACGGAGTCGGAACGGTTCGTGGCGATGAGGGCGGCGAAGGTGAATGTCAAGATCCTCCCGCTTCTGCTGTCGATGGGAAGCAACGAGGGGGATCCTACGACTGGAACCTCGGAGGACTGCTCGATTGGGAAGAACAATCGCAACCTTGTTGATCTCATACTTTACTTGCTGCGAGGGAGGAATCAGTCTGGAGCTGTCTGACGTGTGTTGTAAATCACCGTTTTGTGTCGCTTATCGCGCCAATTTTGAGCGTGGTCATCACTTTTAGTTACACAGCATGGCAGCACCTGGTGCAGGGAGACGTGCCACGCAAGTGACATTGGAGTTAGACATTGAGGGGTCAACGATCGTTGCCGAGACATCTACCACGTTTGAAGAGGAGGGCGACTATGATACTATTGCACAGAAATACGTGCCAAAAAACGACAGATTTTCACAGCTGCTGGCCCTTCGTCACCAAAAGCGGAAGGAAGCTCGCATTCACCACACTCTAGACGACATTGAAGAGGTCCAAAGCAGCCCTCGCTCACGCCTCTCGAGTTTGAGCATGACAAACAGCTTCGCCGGGCTCCCGCAAACACAGCAACAGTTGACCAAGGTCATGGCGAGCATTGAACAAGCCCAAGAAGAAGCAAAGCTAGAACAAGAGCGCGAGGCACTTGAACGCGAAGCAGCTCACGCAGACGGCGTCGCTCACCACACAGCCGCTTTAGGAGCACCATCGTCATCGACAACAAATGGCAGCCTTAGTGGTGATGAGCTCTCGGCGTCGTGTGCAATGATTCAAGCTGTCGCTCAAGCCTTGCTGTCCTCCAAGCGGGCCTCGAACGCCTCCAGCTTATCGTTGACCACGCGAGACCCTGCCGCTAGGATTGAAATTCAAGGGTTGGAGCACATTGGCCATCACCACCAAGAGCGTGTTCTCACGTTGACGGACTTGGCGATTCGCCACCGCATCACGTCACACAAGACGGACGTGTGCGGAGTTGAGAATTACATGAACATGGTGACGGGCCGGGACGCGCCTTTGATTCCGAAGAGCAAATTAATGGTCGCAGACGACCCACCTCAGTACGAACTCCCAGATGCGAACGGAGCGACCGCCAAAGGAAAAAAAAAATTATTTGCTCGGGGTACAAAGAGTGCCGCTAATGACGACGGGTCTCCGACACAACAGCGTTTGTCTCTTCCGGAACTCATGCGAGCCTACGAGGATCATTGCCTTGTCGCCGATAAAGCGCTCGAACAGCTGCGGCTTACCAACAGTGGATCGTCCATGGACCCCCGTGTCATTGCTAGGCTGCGTCTCCGCGAACAGAGCCTCATTTGTGAACCGATCCCTGGCATTCGCACTCTGTTCTACTTCCCATTGCTAAACGACGCCGCATCAAAGAAGGCACCAAAGATTCTTCCAGAAGATCGCAGAGTGGCGCAGCTCGAATCGTGTGCTCGTCGCTCGAGCGCAAAAGGACTGCAGCCATCACCACTGTCATGGGAGTTTCTCGGATCGCAGACACCAGGAAGCCTTGCCTATGGTAGCCACCGAAGTTTTCACTCCGTCTTTCAATTCGAAGTTTCTCTCACACCACGACGCTTTTATCTCAACCTAGAGCGAATGTGCAGCGGTCTCACGCAGCCGTTGACGCTGCGAAAGATCCTGTACTTGTGCTTCGGGCGATCGATGGATGAGCTGACGCTGTGGCATCGACTATATGTCCAGTACCGAGATGCAAAACGCCTATCGCAGGTGCGACAGTGGGTAGATCGTTTTGCGCTGTCGTTTGGTGATGTGTCCGAGGCGGCTGAAGTCTGCAAAGCAGTGGCCGAACTCGATGATGTGTACACTGAGTTGCCATTTACCGCCCCTGACCCACTGGAGAATGGGGCAAAAAAAGAGGAAGACGAAGACGAGGCGAGGGGCCACTTGATGTTGGCGTCGCACGACGTGCCTTCTTGCGTAATATTGAAGCGGGCGTATTGCCTCCCTCATCTGTGTGGCTCCCTCCCAACACGTCTTTAGAAGCACTGGAGACCATCGAGAACAATCAGTCGGCCAAATCTGTTTCTGATCGGGATGCTCGCGTTCTCATGAACTGCCTCGGTACATTTCGAACCACGTACCACACCATCATGTCTTCTTGGATTGGTGATCCTCCGTCGATAGACGACCCCGCATTGTCCCAGTCTGTGAAGAAGCGTACGGGTGGTGTGCGAGGTGGGGGCGGCGTGAACAGCCACATCCCAACACCCACCGCCACGAACGTGTCGAAACGTATTCTTACGTTTGCCGCACCTCCCACGGCTATGTTTTCTGCCGTGAAGGAAGAGATGCATCCCGATTGGCCGCCAGTGGAGGGGTGGGACAAGCCTGACTTCGGTGGTCAAGCACCAAGACCAGGAGAAAAGGCGGCACCGAAAAAGAAGAAGAAGACAAAGAATGACAACTTTGGGTACGTGGCCAAAGCGTCCACAGTGATTCAAGGCGACATCCCCACATTGGAGAGCGTTGGAACACCTTTTGTTCCATCACCTGAAGACAAGACGACTTCTGAGGACGATGACATGGATGAGGATGACGAAGAATTTGACGTTCCTGTTCGGCGCCCATCGGCAGCTGATATTGCGGCGGCCACTCAACCACACTCACGCTTCTCTGACTTCGACGTGCTTATGCTCTACCATGGCCAAGGACTTTATTTTGAGGCGTTTGTGGCACTTCTAGCAACGTCGCCAAACTTTTTGCGCGATATGTTGGGGCTGATACTGCGCTTCGCTGTGCATTTTCAACCTGTAGATTAATCGATGAGGAAAAAATCGTTATGTTTGTCTTCCTGAGGTTTGTTCCGGTTCATGCGTTGTGCACACAATTCTTCCGTTGCACTTTGTGTCAAAAAAAAGTTTATATCTCTCTTAGTTTCACCCCTGTGTAGATTGTTGCAATCTGCTCAATGGCGAGTTCTGGGACACAAGCAGTTGTGGAAATCCTTTCCGTCTGGACCACCGACGCTAACGGGAAGCGACGCGTGAGCGACGTGCAGTTATCTCTTCGCGATGCGACATCGTTGTCATTAGGCGGCACAACCAGTGGTGGAGTGACACCCATAGTGTGGGACAAGGAGCATCAGAAGTTTGCACCAGTAGGGTCCCTCTCGCCGATTGTATTTGCTGGGGATGTGCCTCCTCAAGGTGCAACAAGCAATACGAAGCCACGTGAGCGTCGAGTAGAGGGATGCCTGGGTGTGTTCGGCGTCGTGCCGCTGGGCCACTACGACGCGTCGTTGCTTATCATCACAGAAGCGAAGGCCGTGTGTACCAACTCCGGTGAGGCCGTTGTCCTTCCGGGGGGCCACGTCGTGTACGAGATTCAGAAAATGCTTCACATGCCACTGCCATCAAAGACTTATCACGCTCAGGATCCCAGTTCACTGAATGCATCGTCGTCGAACCTGCCCCTCACTGGGGGATCTGGGTCCGACGGCATGAAGAGCCACCCAACGAGCCCACCGTTGCATTTTTCTGACAACAGCGGCGATCCTGCGTCGCCAAACCATGAGGGGGGAAGAAGCCCCTCGCAAATAGGAGCTGCGGCACTATCCGAGTATCGGCGCCTTCTCACGAAGTTTGCTCGCTGCCTTCATCACGGAGAAGGTGTTCACCTTTACTACTCCCCCACGTGCCCTGAGCTGTGCCGTGAGCCGGACGTGTTGCGTGCACTGATGCAGTGCAACCCCGATAAGTTGCCCAATGGCAACAGCCGCGGCACGCCGTCGCTGCACGTTGCCTACAACTCCATTGAGGCGACATTTAGGTGGAACGGCAACCTGCTCGACGCCTTCTATTCCCGAAGTGCCCACAGTACGCCGAATCTCCCGCCTGCATTCCAATCCGTGGCCGGTCCTCAGCTAACAGGAGTGACCAAGGGATCGGCCTCCTCATGGATACCACGATTCGTCCCTTCTGTGTTTCGTGGGTATGTGGGAGGGTGGAAGAGCAACAGTGTGGATGCTGCCCTTATTACACGCCTCGCGTGCAGCAGAGCGGGCACTCGCTACAATCGCAGGGGCCTAGATAGCATCACTGGCATGGTTGCGAACTTCAGTGAGACAACTCAACTGGTGTATGAGCCCTTTAAGAACACAACGAGCAGCAGCAAGGAGCGACCTGCTGTGGTGACGTCCTTCCGCGTGATTCGAGGATCTATCCCTCGTTGCTGGCAGCAACCTGCGAACTTGACCTTCAAGCCGACCATCACCGTGTCGGCCAAGGATCGTGGTCCTCGAGAATTGCGCCTTCACTTGATTCGTATCCGTGAAATGTTTGGAGAGCACCACTTCATCCATTGCATCGACGCCACGTCGTTAAGTACTCTAGAGGCACCCCTGTCTGAGAGCTACGCAACTGCATTCATTGACGGAGGGGATCAGAAGGAGGCCCCGCCATCGCCGATCATGGCTCCAATCCTTACAACGAATGGGACGCTACCACCCCTGCGTGCGGTGTACACCAAGTTCGATATTGGTAGCGTGATGAAGCGGGAGAAGTTGTACAACCTTGTCCAAGGAAAACTCCTTGCACTCGTCAAAAGGTTTGATAGCGATACAGATCGAGCAGAGCTGTCCCCTGCGATCTTTCATGTGGGAGATACCATCACGCAGCGTGTTCAAGCGCAGCCTGGGCTGTTTCGTATCAATTGCTTGGATTGCCTTGACCGTGCAAACTTGGTGCAGTCGATGCTATGCATGCACGTTGCCGAGAAGCAGCACGCTGCCGTGACTGCCGGTGGTATGCCTGGAGATGGACAGCTGCGAACACTTGAAGCTCTCCGTAGTCTCTGGGCAGGTAACGGCACGGCACTCTCTGCTCTCTACGCGGGAAGCAAGCCTCATTTCCTGGACATCTTGGTGACAGGGAAATGTGCCTCAACGCTTCATCGGTCGATTGATGGAGGTCACATTGCACTGCAACGCTACGTGCAGCAGAATTTCTTTGATGGGCCCAAGCAAGATACCATCAGCCTTATTACACGAGCATACCATGCGAAGCCTGTCTCCGCGAACCCCTTTGACCGTCGCATGACAACCTACAAAGCGTTGATCTTCGTGGCGTTGTGCTTCGCCGTTGGAGCGTCGATTGTGAACGGAGCGTTGATGATCGTATTTGAACGCTACCGTCTTCGGCGAGACTTTGTGCTAGTGCAACTTATGTGGAGCGTCGCGGTTTGGTGTCTGGGATGGAAGATATTTAAAGAGCCATCGCTTGTCGCCAGCATCGCGGTGCTTGAGGCGCGATAAGAGTATTTCCACTGCAACTCTTGCGCTGTGAACGCTCGCAATTCGAAATATCTCGCGCATACATCGTTGTTGCGATTTCTTGTTTTCTTTCATTGGTTCAACACTTGCTGATCACACATTTTTGATTGTTTCGCAAGACGAAGACGAGTGCCGTTATTAACGCACGCTCGAATCCAAGTCGCAAGCCCACAAATTGGGCGGTGGGCAGCTGATGAGAAAGTCCCCCAAAGTATCTTCAACGTTTTTATGGCATCACACTTCCAAGAAAAAAAAAAGAACACTACAGTTGTAACAATGTAAAGGTCTCTTTTGTACACATCCATCACCTTTCATGATTCGCTGTGTTGCCAATAGCGAACGCATAAAAAACAATGTTGGACGACGATGGAGTTGCAAACGAGGAGGTAGCGTCCAATGCCAGCTTCTCCTCCTCGTCGAGCAATGGTGGAGACAAACGACGCAACATTCTGCGTTTCTCTTCTAACCTGCAGACGTGGGCATCCGAGTATCCATTTCCTGTGTTCAAGCCTAGTCGCAAGCAACGCCACAACAAGGCCGCGACGACTAGTAGCGTGGTGCATGTTGTGTATGACAACGATGAGGATGACGAAGACACCAGTGCAACCGCAAAAGTAGATGCGAGTAGCAGCGATGAAGAAGATGGCCCAATCTCCGTGTTGGCACCGCACCCACTGTCCTCTGACGCCACGATTGATCACCACCGCACCTCATGGGCGGCTCATGCGTCCCGGTTCGCGCCTCCTGCACGTTTGGAGAGAGTGGCTTCCTTCAGAGGGCAACCGATAGAAGATGATTCAACGCCTCCCGTTGGCCGTGAGGAAGTCAGCACACTACTAGCGACAGTGTGCGGCCCGAACAGCGGTGTGTCCTCGACAGCGTCTCGCCAGTTGGCGTCGTTGGTAGACGCCACTCACGTAGACATCCGGTGGCTGGCCAGCGTACAGCCCAAGCCTCCAAGCTGCCACTTACACCTCGGCAATCTGCACCTTCGACTTGACGAACAGATGACCGGGAATACCACACTGATCAACAGCCCGAGATCTGCGTTAGTCCTCTTCCGCAAAGGTGTCCCCCTTCCCTCTGTTCTTCGACGTCCTTGGGCACAAAAGCGGTTCACCCACAAGGCGTCATTTGGCGCGCTAGATACGCTGACGTTAACAGAGCGTCGTGAGTACGTGCTGGAAGAGTTGCGGCGCCGCCGACTAGAAGAGGTGCTACTGGAGTACGAAAAGATGTGCCGCGTCACACGCCCGGATGACATTGTGGAATTGGCTGCAGAGGTGATGAAGGACCAGCAAAAGTTATCTGCGATGTACCGAGTGAGGCCGACCTCTTCCGTCTCCAAAGCATCTCATCCCTCTGTGAGAGGCCAAGTCACCGACGTGGCGGCAACTCGTCCAGGAACCGCACTGTCCACGTTGAAGCGACGGTTGGAAGAGGCCAGGTCAGTGTCGGAGCAAACGATGTATGACTCCCCTCTTATGGTACGGTCACGACTGCTACAGAGCAAGGCGGGCAGCACATTGCACAAGATCGCAGTGCGTGAAGCCACTACTGAGGCGCTGCTCAAAGAGAAGGAGGCGCAACGGAAGGAGAAGGTTGTGCTTGCGCATGGGCGAAATTTCTTGGTGCGAGAACAGCAGCGCACCACAACGTCTGCTCATGCATACCGCCGAATTGTCCTTGATCAGCACAATACTCGCCGTGAAGATGAGGCGTCCCGATATCGCGAAGCCATGTACACATGCTCCGTCGAACTCTCGGAGGCTCACCGAGCATCGCACCTTGTGCGAGATCGTATGTACGGCACGGACTCACGGAACTCGTCGTCCATGTTGTGAGGTCGTCGGTCAGATGACATTGAGCAGGACATTGCTCGTATAATGTACACTTTTACAACCTCTTTGTGTAGACGCGTCGAACGAATATGATTTTCTAACAGTTGTGTCTTTGACACATTGATTTTCTGATTCCTGCACGATAAACTACTTCCCGGCTGTTTTGATTTTGGACCAACCAAGGAATTATCGCTTGTAGTACAACTCTACAATATCGTACGCGAGCCATCAACGAGCGTCACAAAAGCAACCATCGATTCCTTCGTGTTGAGTCCTTTAAACAACACGAAACACACATATCGTCTGCCCACAACAACGATCATACAACTGACCACCCTCCTGTGAAGTTAAATGACGTGGTTGCCATTTCTTCAAGATGAAGGGTACCTCCCTGCTGATCCCTCAACAGGGTACCTTCGCCAAATGCCATTGGCACTTCAACACACCATCAGCACTGCGATGCTGGAGCATTTATCGTCCGACGCTGCACGTGTCATCAAAGCTACCGTTCGAAGTCAGAATGATTTGATGTACCTCATGGAGACGATTGGCATATCGTTTGGCTTCTCCACATCTGAATACGCCGCATCTGTAAAGAAGGCGATGGATGTGTACCTACTTCTCTTTACTCCGCCACTGGCCACACAGTTGCGCTTGTTTGAGGACGCTGCCATCAAGGAAGCATGCCTCGTGCATGCACTGACGCAGTTATCCTTAGGTTTGGAAGTGCGCCACGACTTTCCAGCTGGAACCATTCCGCATGTCCAGCTGATTGCACGCATGATGGATCATCTCAGCAAGATTATGACGGCACAGGAGCACCACCTCTCCGCGCCTACGTGGTCCGCCATCGTGTCGCTTTGCCTTGGCATGCTGGACTACGTGTGCTCACCGCAAGCGGGCAAGCTACCGAGTGAAATTCGACTGACGGTTGCCTCAGTCGCATTCGAGTCCCTTGTGCGCAGCAAAACACGCGACACCGAATTGTGGGAGCGCTTTGGCGCCCGTGTCCCCAACACATACGCCGCTACCGCGCAATGGGCAGTTGCTGTCGTTGCCGTCACAAGGGCAATCGCTGCCATCAGCACACGACGCGCATTGCCTCCCTGCATTCCATTTGCGTGGAAAGGCGTCGTGCGGCCGACACGGAACGTGACGAATTGGATTGATTACACCCAAGATGATCTTGTATTCTTGTGGAAAAACTTATGCGTGCTGATCAATCCACTACGATTGAAGCACGTGGATTCCCTTGACGTAGCAGCAGAGGCCATTCGTGATAGTGCGATGGTTCTAGGCTCGGCATCGTATTGGCCCAAGTCGATGTTGCCCGGAGGCTCGGATGACCCGAACGCAGAGTTGGATGTTTGTAGTCGTCACATCCCCTTGGGCATCTCCACCAACGCTGTTCTCCGAGTGTGGGGTGATGCATTGCTGCACTTATCCATTGGGAGCAGCTCCAAGCTGATGCACCACGCCATTGCTGATTTGGATGAGAGCCGAGCACGAGCAGTGGAGGGGCTTTGCTTCATCATGTTACGACGGGAGACGGAAGTGCATTGCCCTCTGCCCTATTGGCAATGCTTTATCAAAATGATGGAGGAGGTCTGTGATGGAACAAGCGATCGGCTCCGGGGAATCTTGCTTCTTCATGCGACACCACTCTTCGCGTTGGACCTGCCGTGGCCGTACCACGTCGTTCGCAAGCTCAGCATGTTTGCTTGTGAGGTCCTTGGCGAGCTGAGTGACTCCGCTGCCGCCGCTGCAAACTCCATGCTCGATGAGGACGATGAAGACGGTGTTAGTGCGAAGCCAAACACCGGGATCGAAGTCGAGGGAGAGGGGGGAGACGGATTCCAACGTGTCTCTGCGATTCGTGAGGCTGCCGATATGCAACGCGCCGCCATTATTGTGGTCACCAATGTTGCGATCCACGCGCACATGCACCGCGACACGAATGCAGTCGTCGGCGCATTGACGGCGCTTCAATCTGCCGCCGAGCGCTTCCAGTCGATTCCGGACGTATGTCAACGATCCATGTGCGCACTGACGCATGTTCTTCAACATGTCATGGGACACATCAAAGATTCGCCTACCATCGAGGCGGGGGACGTCAACTGGGCGCCGTACCAGGCACCAGTGATGACGCATATGCTCGATCAGCTGGTCTTGGAGGGCCTGTCGATGCTCAGTGCCCCGTGTGGCACGTTCCATCCACAGTCGCTGGTGATTGTGCTGCGCTGCGTAGGATGGAATGCATACCTCCTTTCTGAAGCGACTCTTGCGGCTGCACTCGGGAAGATCACTGTGTTTTGTATCGAAGCTTGCCGTGTGCTAGACCAAGCATCTTCACCGACCGATGTTGAGACTCTGTCAAGTTTGTTCTGCGTTGCCGGTGAGGTTATTGGTGCGCTTCTCGAAAACCCCCGAACTAGCCTGTGTATCAAGAACAGTCCGGAGCACCTTCACAATATTTCTAAGGTGATTGATGCTGGGTTCGCCCCAATCAAAACGCAATCCATGCCACGATTTCAAGTACGGGAGGCGGCGTATCAGCTCCTGCGCTCGCTCGAAGTTGCCTGGTGGTGGCCCTCGTGCGATCACTGCAGCGCCACAAGTTCTGGCATCACTGAGCACCACTTGAAGGGCCTGTGCAGCAGCATTCAACTCTTCGCGTTGGGATGCTCACGTGTCGTGACGGTTGCTCAAGTGGATCACAAAGCTATTGGCCGTGTAGGCAGCGCAGCGTCGTGGGTAGGGGACGCTGACATCATCATGATTGTTCGATCCCGCACAGGCCGCCGCACATGGATGGCAAAACGCAACGTTGATGTGCGCGAGCGACCTGATGTTGAGCAGCTGGGATCACCCAAAGCAATGCCAGCCTCCAATGCTGAGTTTCCCTCTGTCCCCTCGTTTGATCTCGACGGAACGGATGCGTTCATCGCCAACAACGATCTGTTGAAGGAGGTCGATGCGCAGCCGCGTACTCGTGCTCTGCTCGATGCCTGGCTTGCAAGCTCAGACATTCAACAGCTGCTTTCAGAAGCAGCGGATCCTCTCGCTGGGAAGTACTCCATGGACTCCAACATCACCACCATCAGCTCCGATATTGGTGTGGTGGACAACATTCAGCAGGCTATTGTCGTTGCACGGCACTTCATTCATGACCTTGGGTTCCCGTTTGCTCGATTTAAGCCATTATCGTTGGATGCCACCACCATCGGTGTCTTGAAGGGCCTTGACCGGCTAGAGGAGCGCCACTTGACAGATGTGGAGATTGTGTTTGTGGATGACGATACCAGCACGACGGCATCATCGACAAGTGGTGCAGCGCTGGACTCACGTGCTGTGTTTGACGGCTTCTGTGACTCGCTTGGTTGGAGTGCAAGCGAAGAGATAGGAGAACGCGCAGCGGCAGGCTTGAAAGCGCCCAAGGACAACAGCGTTGTTCATCGTGTATTCGCTGGGATGCGTGACGTTCTACAAATTGCGTGCAACTCCACGACCATCGAGGCAGTAAACAAGTCAACCACTACGACCACCAGCCGTGCACGGGTTCTTTGGGACAACACTACCACTCGTTACGACTGGACAGCAATGTCGAACTCCCCTCACCAACTCCTCTACGCTTCGGTATGCCCTTCCCTTCGCCGATCGGCACATTCTAGTGCGACACTGGATATTGTAGTGCGGCCGTTGGTGCAACAAGGGCTCCTGGCGGTGCAACTGATGTGGCCTGATTCCGTTTGTGAGCAGGAAGTATCCCCTGCCATGTGGGGAGGACCCCTCTTGCACAACGTTGTTGTGACAGCAGCCGCACTACCTTCACTCTTACGTGAGGCTATCGTTTATGGTGTCGGTCGATCGTACACAACGCACAGTAACGTACCTCATGCAAGGAGTGTCAGCTTGCAAAATTTCCTCCATGACCGCACGCCGTGCTCAGCAGCGCAAGCCCTTACCCATGTTCTTCTCCCACAGTAAGCGTATTTTGGCTTGAACACAAAACAACAAACACCCGCAACAACTCAGCACTTTCCTTCAACAAAGATACTTCTCCTTTTTTTTTTTTTGAGCAGCAAGTATTCAGCAGAATCCCATCAAGCCTTTCAAAACTATTCACACTGCCTGTAGACCCGTCTTGGGTTTGCCTTCCCCGCTTCCACTTCCAAAGAAAACAACTCACCGAAGTGTTCGCCCAAGACGACCGCCACTAAGTTCGCTGCTGCGCCTTCCCTCCCTGCATACACTCGCCATCTCCTCCATACGCACACCAACATCGACATGCGCCGGTACCCTGGACTGCTGATGCCCGCGTTGTTGGCGGACAAATTCTGGAGCCCATTTAAGCAAGACACTGGTGGTGCTGATTTACGCAAGTACGGCTTCACAAGCACTCTGAAAGGTATTGTGCACCCCTCCGTCTTTACCAGCCAAGTGAATGGCATCGTAGGCGGTGTACCACTGTTGGAAGATTTCTTTTGGACGATCTTGACCGGCTTCGACATTGTGCACGTTGGTGACGCCGTCGAGGACGGGTCGTACTCCAAAGGAGTGTACAGGTTAGCGCACCGTCGTCCATTCCTTGGGTGGACGCCGTCCTCCACTACGCTGGAAGGAGAAGTGACCATTGACGTGCCCTACTGCCTTCATGGGGAGGCGGGCGGCTTCCACGGAGGCGAACTGAGCCACTTGACACTTCGCAGCCCGCTGGTGGCAGAACTTCAAAAGATCCGTGAGGTCCCTACGTCGACGCTGGAGCTCCTTCAAAATGCCGAAGCTCTGAAAATGCTCGTTGCATTGCGTCGTGCGGGTGTGAAGCCGCCGCTCATCACAGATCGCATGCTGCGTTCGGTGAGCAAGAAGCAAGATACGTGGAGCAACGCACTGGGCCTCCAGTAGTCCTATTTCACGGGAAGAAATCTATTTTTTTCTATTACAACCTTTTCATATTGCCCCCACACGCTCAAAAAAAATCAGCGCCTTGTCAAAAGAACCTCCTTGGCCAAGAAGAGAGAGGGGGTGTGAGACACATCGCTGAACTACTATCAAACAACCATCGTCACTCACCTCAACAACAAAGTTCTCCTCTCATTTTACACGCACCATTCTCCTCCTGCACAAAACAACAACGAACGTATTTGTGTCTATCGACACCATCAAAGTCCGCGCTGCCTGCGTAGTGGGATGCAAGCGAGCATCGTAACGTCTCTTTTCCCCAAACGGCACCGCAAGACGACAAGAACGAAATACTTGAGTAGATTCTACAAACGACAACGTCGGAGCACACTGCTCTAAGATCGCCATACAATCAAGAAATGCGGAAAACCCTGGCTAAATGAAAAGGTTGAAAACATATCTCAACCCAGTGAACAAACGCTGGCAGAAAATGAACTGGTCTGTCGCGTGCGTCGGCGGACACAAACAAAGCGTGGGAAGCAACCATACGATACTTCCTAACACTGTCGCGTTCACCAGTATCGGTGATCAGAACGTTTCTCTCAACAACCTCCGATTGATTCGCAACAAGAAGTGGAGCGATGCATGGCAACCACGTTTGACGTGATGCTTGTCCTTGTGATGCAAAATGTCGGGTTTGGTAGGGAAGTGCGCGTTTTCTCCCCCTTCCTTTGGTTGTACTGACCAACAACGGGTGGTGTTGCAGCGGAGCGTTGTTTTTCTCTTTTTTACTTCTTGAGGATATTTCACACTGTTTTACCAGTGCTCGAAGTGTATCGAGGGCCCCATATGGAGTAGCAGAGCAATTCCTGTTGCTCTACTCATCATTGCCCTCATTATTTTTCAGAAGACATCCTTCCTCTGTAAATCGTTGGCATGTTCATTTGTGAAACAAAAAACACGACGATTGTGGTGGGATGTTCTGATTTGGTTGCGTAGACACGGTGAGGTTGATTACGAGGAGATACATTCAACCGACAAAAACGCCAAGCGCGGGATTGAACAACTGAGCCTCAAAAAGTGAAAAGCGAAAACTGCATCATCGAGTGAAGATTGAGGAAGCCCGCAGAAGGTTCCTGATCGTACTTTATTGCACTGTCTTTTTTTTTTCTTCCTTTTTTTTCTCTCCGGTTTACCTTTTAAGAACATGTACCTCTAAACGATGCCTCAAACATTTTATCGCCTCATTTTCCTCTCACTTTGTTGTTTTTTTTCACACACACCAGATCATACCGTTTTTTTGACGGTACATACAAAACGCACCATAAAGCAATAGTTAACAAAGGAGTTTACCTGAAACCACATCACCACACAGTCCCCGTCTCAACTCCTTTATCAAATGTCTGGTAAGACCATCCGCTTTGAGGATCTGGGAGAGCCCGTTCAGCGCCTCTTAAAGTCTATTAAGGGAGGTGTTTCCGATGAAGATATGGCCCTTCTCGAGTTTGTAAGTGTCAAAGACATGGCGAAGATTTATGGTGAGATGTCGACAGATCGTCAAGCCAAGGAGATTTGGGAAGAGCTCCGCACTGCACTGCAGGCTCGGAGAGAAAAATCAGATAAAAAGAAAGCTGAAATTGACAATCGCGTCGAGGAGTTGGAGGACCAGCGACGCCGAGAAGAGGAGGCGGAACGTGCCGCAGAGGAGCAAGAGCGCCTTGATCGTGAGGCCGAAGAAGCAGCCCGCCAAGCTCGGAAGGAGGATCGCCGCCGCCGACGAGCCGAGGCTGAAGCAGCTGCTCAAGCTGAGGAGGAAGATGCCGCCGCAGCAGCAGCTGCCGAGCAAGAAGCTCGCGAAGAGGAGGAGCGTCAAGCAGCTGAGGAGGCTGAGCGAAAACGCCGCGATGCGAAAAGAAAGAAACGTGAGGCCCGCGCCCGTGAATTAGCCGAGGAGCAAGAAGCTCTCGCTGCAGAGCAAGCCCGCTCTGCAAAGAAGAAGGCAAATCAGAAGAAGGAGTGGGCGGACTACGTTGCCTCGCACCCCCTCGACTTCCCTGACGGTGGTGCACAGAACATTGAGCAGGTTGCCGTGGAAAAGTCCACCAAGCCTCCCCCAAAGATTACGGAGGACTTGTTGAACCGTACGTACACCCCCAAGTGTCCAAATTGCTCTGCGAAATTTTCCAAGCCTCCCACTGAGTGGGACTGCCCGTTGTGCTTGAAGCGCCTTAAGACAAAGGTGAAGGTGTGGCAGCCTGATGACGACAGCAACAATTGCCTCGTGTGCAAAGGTAGCATTGGCCGCTTCTCCCGCCATCATTGCCGCAACTGCGGTCGTTTAGTATGCAATAAGTGCTGCGAACATAAAGCACTGATCCCCCAAATTGGCTACAAGGACCCAGTCAAGGTGTGTAATGATTGCGCAGGCGTTGGAACACCATCTGCCTAGTGTGCTGTGCCCGTCACGATGGAACAACACACTCGCCCTCTCTATTGAGATATCGATCATCTTGGAAACAAACGCCAATAAATGAGTGTGTGGTGCGTAATTGGATTGAGTGAAACAGTTGCGGTGTAAGAGAAGGAGGCGCGTGCATAACTGACTGTACTGCAAAAAAGGGATGTCGCAGAGTTATCGTCTCACACTCCAACACATTTAGATTCCCTTTCGTTTCACTTTGGAGATCACGTCTTCTGTATGTGAACCGTTTTGATAAATGTTCTTACTTTTGACAAATCATTCAGCTAATACACTTGTCAGCGAAAAAATGGATCTCCCTTGGGTCGAAGTGAGCAATGTTGTTCATACCGTTGAACAAATGAACATTACCCTGCCTTCGTCGAAGTCTATCCTCATCGCGGGTGCTGTCGGTATCCCCCTTGCAGTGCTGCTGCACGATACGTCGGACCGCTGGTTGCCAACAAGCTTCAAGATTCCGATTCTGTCGTTCTTCCAAAGGAAGTGGGCTCAGGACCCACAGGAGAAGAAGACGCATCTGCGTATCTTCCGCAACGCTCTGATCTTCGGTTGGATTGTGTGCGCTCTGCAAGAAGGCGACCCAAAGTTCCAGCCCTTGGATTACGTTATCGAACGCGTTTCTAGCACCACTGCTCGCAAATCGCTGACGAAGGACATCGCAGACGCTCGCAAGGCCGCGTTTTCTGCCACCCATCAAGTAGTCGGCGAGTCCGCCCTAGACGAGGCCAACGCCCGCCAGCAACGTGATGCTGCACTTCGCCGTCGCCACTCACAAGAACTCCGACGCCCTTCCAAGGAGTAATGTAGCATGACTTGCTACATATCTTCGTCACACAACACAATTCAATCCACTTGACCACTTGAATGGCATTTGGATCACATTTCACACAAAATAACCCCAAAGAGGAACTCTGACGGCAAGAAGTCAGCGAATGACGTAGTATCAACAACAAAACGAAACAAAGAAACAAACAACAAACAAAACAAATGTAAACGTGTTGACACTCAAAGTGACAGTGGGTGACTCAATTTGAGGATGGCCCAGAAGCAGCAACACACATTATTTTGTCGAGAAGACAACATTGCTCCCACACTCTCAGCTAAGCACTTTTCTGGGAGTTTTCCACATAACAATGAATGATGGTTACTAGGCGTTTATTCTTCTCTAATGCCTTTTTTAAGAACTGCAGCCGCATAGAATCTAGACAGTAACGTCACGATGCTCACTCATCTCCAGCAGTCGTACAACAACGCACCCAGCCGCTCCGCAGCGCCACACTCAGCAGCAGCAGCAGCAGCACTTTCCCAGTCCTTTGAATCGGTGCACCATCGAGTCGCTTCTGGGCACATGAACGATCTGCTGCATGCGTCCAGTGCACCGAGAAATGTAACTGTTGTGTTCAATGAGCTTGTGCCCACAATCTGCAAGGTGAATCATAGAGAGGATATGAATCGTCCCCTCGGTATCTTGGTCGCTACGGCCATCGGTGGTCCTACTGGGCACAGTAACGTCATCCGTGTCCGCCTAACGGATCCCACCGACCCGTTCTTTCTGTTTCAATTAGAGCTGGTAGAGGACGACTATGGTCGTTTTAAAAACGAGCAGCAACTTCACGTCGACTTTCAAGAGTTTTCAAACGACTTTGCAGGTATGCTGGAGTCCGTTGTGCAGCAAGCCTCGTCTCTCACCTCCGTCGACAACCTTCGCTCAGGAACAGAGCGGCGCCTCCTGTTCTCGGTGCCTACCAATGGAGCATCCACTGCCCAGCTATTCGTTCAGGAAGTCACACGAGTGAAGACGACGAACATCTTTGAGCTTCAGTTGAACCGTGAGGCGGATGTTGGGCAAAAGCATTACCTTGCCGAGCAGTTTGAGCACTTCCAGCTATCGTACTATGACGCAGAGCAGCAGCGCCGGGACCAGGCGATAGCAATGGAGCGCACCATTGGCGAGCTTCGTGGAGCACTTGCTACTCTACAGAAGGAGCGAAGTGAGGTAGAGGGAGAATTGAAAGTGAGTGCATCCGAATCAGAATCTCGCCTGCAGCAAGCGCTCCTTCAACGTCAGGACGAGTACACATCAGAAGTCAAGGCACTTCGCAGTGCATCGGACGACGAGAGGTCCGCGTTTACTGCAAAGCTCGATGAGCTCTCCCATCGGCTGCGTGATGTGGTCTCGAAGAAGGATGCGGACATCGCCAACCTGCAGCACCGTGTAAATGCCTTGGAGCACTCAGAAGCAACACTGCGCGGTCAACTGAATGTGAAGACCATCGAGTATGATTCTCAGGTTCAAGAAGCCCAACATCTTGCCAATCAAGTGCAGCACCTCTCCAACGAACGCAGCTCAAATCAGCACTCCATGGGAGAGACCAAGCTCCATGTTGTGCAGCTCACAGAGCGACTTGCTGCAGCAGAGCGCCATGCGAAAGAGCGCGTGGAAGAAACGCGCGTTCTCCGTGAACAGGCGCTCAATGATGCAGCGACGATTCGAACTTTAACCGCTCAAGTCAAGGAGCGCAGCGAGAAAACTGCAGATGTTGAGGCAGACTTGAAGAAAGCGCACCACATTATCGGTAATCAACTGCAATCGTCGAAGCAGCAAAAAGACAAATTCGGCTCGGTAGTCCAGCAGCTAAATGACACCCGATTCCTCCTTGAACAACAGCAGCAGAAGAACACAGAGGGTGGCCAGCAGCTCGAAGCGCACCGCGAAGAGATTCGCAAACTTCGACGAGACATTGATCAGCTCAAAGAGCAGCTCCGATCTGTGGCAGACGACAACGAAAAGCTTGAAGAAGATCTGAAGCTGGCACGAGATGCGGTTGTCCACGTGCAGCGCCACGGGGCCTACTCTATCGGCAGGAACCTTAGTAGCATCTCAGGGGCACCAGGGATGGCACCTGCACATGACTTGTACCGACAATATGCCACCAATGCATCTACAGCGGGCACAAGCTTCGTTCCCCACGCCGCTCCCGCTGCCACCACCACAACGGTACCAGCGCACACAACAAGTGTTGCATCGAGCGTGTTATCCAGAGGCCTGGACCATCAGCAGGCGTCTGGCTTTACCTCATTCACTGGCGCCTCATCGTCCGCAATCCCTCCATCGTCGACTGCACGACCAATGCCATACACAACATCGCCACAGTTCTACAACGCATCTGCAGCCCCAAAGCCTCACGCACAACAAACTGCGGACGGCCCCACTGCGTATTTCAATTGAGCATCATCACGTTCTTGATGAGAAGCAGTGGATACATAGAGAATCGGACTGAAATCTCTTCAAGGATCGATTGTCAACACGAACATGCCTTTAACCACAATAGAAATGAGAGAAACGAAGATCACGCGTCAACACATTCACTCTGGTCAGCATTCTCAGTGAAAGCAATCCACTCACTTTTCTCATTTCATTTCCACTAATAGACAACTCGATAGGATACATCAAGAATTTGCTTTTGTTTCGTGCCTTGAACCGCGCATTCTAATCCGCGGCGCCTCATCCGATGGGCGCAGCGATTTGCTGGCGTGGAAGACCCAAGATTTCTTTGTCTGAATGTGACCTTGGATGTTGTTTGTCGACTGTTTTAAGAAGAATCGTCTATTGTCATGTAGCAGTCATTTAATGCATATCTCCAGAAATCCACCTTGCTTGTGTTACTGTCTCCGTCTCGCTTTGGTACGTGTTTTATCTATGACAGCAGAGCCACCCGCGACGCCTCTTTCCGATGGGTGTTGTGAATTGCTGGCGTGGGAGACGTGTTGCTGTACTTGTACTGTTTGGTATACACCTTGCATGGTATACGCATTGCCTCACCAACTTAGGCATTGGCGATTTGATTGCTAGGAAGATTTTGTGTGGCTTGATGTTTACAAGTTACTGTCTAAATTTATTGCGTGTTGAGAAACTGAGTCACGAGTTTCTGTAGTTAAGCGTGCTGCTCTCCTGGCAGACTGTACTCCATTGTGGTTATTACCGATTTTACTGTTTGTGTTGTTGTAGTGGTGTCGCGTGGCCACTGACTGGAATAATGGTGCTCAACTCTGCTTTGACTACTGCAAGTCCACCCTAGCGATACCACACCTCGTCAACTATTTTTTTCAAAAGTTACAAATTGCTCACATATTGGGGTACAAATCGATCTCGCTCTTTTGCCCTTTTGACAACATGGATCTACAAACATGCTTTTTGAATCATTTTTTTTTCGTTTCAGAGAAAATAGCACACTTAGCAATGGTTGGCAAGCAAGACCCCCTTCCACATGTGGTGAACCAACAAAACGCCTCGTTCAGCACTGTTGATATCAAATCGCCCCAGCTTCGCATGGACCGTTCAGGGAACCGCGGGCATTCTGGCTCAGCAACCGTTGCTGCATCCACTGTGTACCACCCAAGGGTGAAGTCAGCAAGCTCAGACGTGTTGTCGAACGACAGTTTCGGCCTTGGTCTTCCAGACATCAATTTCCAGCGCTCGTCCGATGTCCAGGAGCGACGCATCCGCGCACTTGAGGATCAACTGCAGAGCATGAACATGAAGCTCGTCAAAGGAGCGCGCAAAGGGAAAGTCGGTAAGAAGACCAGCGAGAGTGCTGACAAGGAGAAGAAGACGATCAGCCTTACGAGTCCCCTTCAACTCCTTCGTTACTTTTTCATTGGCGTACTGATTGCCCTTACCATCTACGTGACGGTGTTCTTGTGGCAGCAGTGGCTTGACTCCGGCTCTCAGCCCTCTGTGACGTTTACCTTGGCCAGTGCAGACACGTTGGCCATGCCCACGGCAGGAATGATCCCTGCCCCGTACGCAACTGACACGCGTTGCTTCAATCCCCGACCACTGTACTGCACGGCGTACACCGGCGAAGTGTTGCAGAGGGACTGCATGTCGTGGCTATCTGTGGTGTCCACCTCCTTCCGTCCAGGTGCTGCTGCGCGTAACATTTGGGCCATCGACGGGGTCAAGGCCACCAACGACGGCTACGTCTTCCACTCTATTCTCGACTACATTGAGTACTCCTTCGTATTTCCCGATGACTGCAGCGAGCCCTACCTGTGGGTGTACGTCTCAGGTGACACAAGGATCGTGACCGAGGCTCAAATGGACCCGAACATCTCGATGCGTGAGTACGCCCAGACCAGCTTTCTCATCCAAGGCGGGCAGTATGTGATGGTGGCCTTCTCCATGCTGCAAGATATTGACCTCAACAACGACGTCACCAACACCACTACCATCAGCGTCTCGTCGATGATGGTGAGCGCCTTTAACGCGTCGTTGAACAAGACGGCGACTGCAGTGTTCCGCCCTGGATCCTTCCGCATTCAAACGACCACCGCACAGCCCGGCATGACCTTTTTGGAGTTCCTTGCGAACCTTGGAGGCTGGATCGGCCTGTTCCTCGGATTCTCCGTGATGCAGTTTGTGGATTTTGGCGAGTTCCTGCACTCGTACTTCTGCGAGCCGAAGGTGGAGGAGCCAATTAGCGACCTCGATGATGACATTGAAGAGCTGTCTCCCGAAGACAAGTAAAGAGTTACCTTCGGTATTGGTCTCGTCTCCGTCCCTCCCGCCGTTGTCTTCGTTGATGTGCGTTGATTTTCATGAAGCAAAACGAGATGCATCTCACCGCTCCTTGTCGGCGGTCTAGCTATCATTTTTATTAATAACGATGGTGAATATTTGGTTTGCAAAGTGTTAAGTCGCACTTCACCACGCTCACATTTTTGTGCATTAATGACACAAAAATGGTAGCCCCAGAAGAAACTGTTGTTCCCAAAAACTCTGCAATGTTGGAGTAAAAGCATCCACAAACAAAACACACACACACACAAAAAACAACAACAACTCAGCGTCATTCTAACTTGTTGCTTTTATGTGCGGCAGTGTCTTAGTGCATTATGTACAATCACTCTGTTGAACTGCTTACCGCCTTCCCGTTTCATATCCCGCACCTCCCTCGCCCTCCACATGTCTCGACCTCCACATGTCTTCTTGTATTTCGCTTTGTCACGCCTCTCTTTGAACCCTTGACCCTTGACAATCGTTACATCCAAACGACTCGTATTTTTTTTCGTGTGATGGCGATGGCACGACAATGACGTGCCTCGCGCCGTTTACAGTTGTCGTTGAGTGAGTTGCACTGCAATTCTATGCCTTGGGGGAGAAAAAGTGGTACTTTAGCAATAGCAAACGAAACCTCCGCTGACTCAGCTGGATGTTTTTTATTGAGTTTGAACAAATATGACACATCGGCGTAAGACTCTTGTGTTTTTGTTTTTTGTTGCGGATGAACCGCTCATCAAACTCCATGCTGCTGCTACGCATCACCAACCCCCCTCGTACTGTAGATTAGCTCCGCTTCCCTCACTCCAACCTCATTCAGCTTTACGCTGAAATATTTTTGTCATGAACAGGAAATCCTTTTACTTGTTGTTCCTCGAGTGTGGATTGAGCTTACTGTGAGTGAGCTTGGACGTGGACCACCAAAGCGTGTATTCCACAACAGGCACGAATCAGAAGCGAATATTCGAAACGGAATGATGAAGCTATCTGCCGGTCAGCGAACAAACTGAATTTTGAAACATAAAATGACTCGTTGAAACTGTTTTAACGATGATCATTGCGACCTGTTGCATCACTCTTTTGTTGTTGACTCACCTCTACCAAGTACGTAACAAGACATGGTTTCTTTCCTTGATAAGCGTCCTGACGTCCCGTTAGATGCTGACCCAATATCGCTTTCCACTGACATGAGTAGCGATGACAACAATCCCCTCGGGATGTATGTTGCGATTGCGCTCTGTGTCGCCGCAATACTTTGGTGGTTTCTGAATCGAGGCACAGCCACCATGGAGCCACAAGGTCTACGCATCGAGGAGACCGTAGCACCAGTCGATCGCGACAAAGGTCTCCAGCAAGCCCGAGAGCGACTGATACAACAATCGACACAAGATCTTGAGAGGGTGCGCATGCTTGACCGTCGACGCAAAGCAATGCTGTTAGCCAACATTAGGGCGGAAGAAGCGGAACGCGAGGGGCCAACCGTTTTTGAAGGACTTGGTCGCGTCCTTGGGCATGGATCTTCACAAGCATCACCATACCAACCTGACGATATCGAAAGCCGCCAACGTTATCGACCATACACTTCCAGCGACGCCAATCCGGGGGATTGATTTTTGAGTTCCCAGTGACTTTTCTTCTCTGCCATTTTGCCCAATGATTGTGATGTCCTTGACTATTCCAAAAAAAAAACAATACGTACTTCCTATGACCTTCGAAGCTATTAGCATACGAGGGCAAGACAATTAACCTTTTTTCAAGGTGTGCGTCGCCGCAAGCCCCACAAACATCAATGAATGAACAATATGAACCTCTACGTCAATTCTCAAATGTGTGCGCGTGTTATCTCGCCTTTTACAACAAACACATATCTCAAGCCTCAGAACAATCAGTCTACAGTAATTTGCTTAATTTTCTTCGAATAAGCTACTTTTCTTTCTTCTTGTTTCCCACAGCGTCGACTGTTGCCTTCACTCACATAGAATCCCCCTATCGTTCAGCAAAACCACACAAGCCAGATATGTCCGCCCCGGACGAGGAGGACTACCTTCGAGGGCACCCCGCTT
>CYKH01001664.1:0-28274 GCA_001460835.1 Bodo saltans
CGCTCCTCGAGGCAATCGGGGCAACACTGATAGGAAGGGTGAACGGAGACAAACAGGTGGCACTGAAGGACGTGTTCCGAGGTGCCTTTATGAAGCACTGGGACGAGAAAACGATATCGACGCTTTACTAAAAAAAAAAAAACACACACTTCTAGAGGAGTTTGTACATGAAACTGGCCAACGACGATCAGTTGCTGTTGTGATGCGGATGAAGACGCGCAAACGGCTGTCTGCTGGAGACATGAGGCTGTGGGCTCTGAGCGCGCACAGGCATGCGAAGGAGCAGCTGAAGCTGAACGATGGTGAGTACTACGTGGCGCTGTATGTTTCGAAGTCCCTCTCGCGTGTGCGGGGGTGGGAGTCATGCATGCCCAAGGGAACTATTGTGATTGAGCGGACATCGCTGAAAGGGTTGCTGATACCGTTTGGAATCGCTCCGCTCTTGAGCACGATGGATAGCAATACTGATAATTGAGGATAGTAGTATGACGATGGGATCGCACTGTGGGCCACTGACATTATTGAGCATCACACCACAATCTTCTATTCTGGCTGATCTCGTAGAGCCGTTGGATAGTTTTGTCCGCGTAAACTCAATGTTGGTAACTAACACACACACACACACACAAAAAAGAAGTTTCGTGAAGGGACACAAAACTGGGAGCAACTATGTGGGACATGAAAATCTTGACTGTTTTATGGTTTTTCTTAAAAGGCCTTCTGTGTTTCATCAGGCGTCGTGCAAGCGCCGCTGCCGCAATCAGTGCATCCCGCACTTCCTTAGTTGTGAACAGCGCAGCTTCGTTGTCTATCAGGGTGCGAGTTACTGCGCGGAAGAGATTCGCAGCCAATATGCCCAGGAAGCTACTGTTCTCAAATTTTTACAACGACGACGCGAAATGTTCTGTTGCACTCACTGCACGTTGCGACGCGCACTTCATTCCAGTGAACCCATTGCACTATGTCCGGTGTTTCATGACACATACCTATGCCGCTCCAAAAACGTGTAAGGGAGGTGACCGCACACGCCACATGAGGCTTCGCCGTTTTCGGCGTATGTCGGCTTTATCTTTTGGTGAAACCTCTAATATAGGAATATTGTTTTGATAAGCGGTTTAAGAGGTCCAAAAAAGAAAAAAAACACTGGAACTCGTTATGCGAATTCGAGTTCCAGTGTTTTCCTCTTATGAAGCGACCATCTCATTGATGGATGTCTTTTTCCCCCGTTTCAGCACCCAGTAGGTGGAAGCGTTGGAGTTCCAGATTTTCTCCTGCGTTTGCGCTTTTTTTTTTTTTTGCTTGTTTTGAAAAGTGAACACTTCTCGTTTCTACCTTGTTGGATGAATCCATGGAGAGTTTCTTTTTTGACATGAAGATTTGAATTGCAACAATGATTTCCTTTTTGCAGGTTTCAGATTAGAATCAGCCTTTCTGTGGCTCTCAGTATTTGATGTCGTTGCTTACACCAGGGGTATGGGAGTGTAAGAACTGCTACACAAGGAACGTACGTAAGCTTGAGCGATGCAGTCGGTGTGACTGCGTCAATCCCCTCATACTGTCCCCCCTGCAAGCCTCCTCTGTACGCAGCGCAACGTATGCTGTGCTGGATGCGAGCAACAGCGGTCCATCGATCACGTCGTATGGGCGTGATGTCGACCCAACAGTACGACAACTTGTTCCTGGGAGCTCGCCCAGCCCCTCGCGTCAACGCTCTCAACTGTCTCCAGGAAGAACGAGCCCACCACGGGAGTCTGCGGGACTAAGTGCCCCACCGTTTCGATCGGTAGAGGTGTTGTTTTCCCCCTCCTCGCCGTTTCAACGCCGCCCGTCACCACCGTCGTCCGCCGCGTCGCCATCCGCCGCGTTTGCGTCGTACACTGCGCAACAGAATGCGACTTTGCACTCACAGTTGACGCAGGCAATCGCTGCGCACCGATCGTTGATGCACGAATACGCGGAGCTGAACACTGTGTGTGATCGACACGAGGATACCATCGATCGCTTGCGACGAGACCTCGTAGCGCTCGATTCTGTTTACCGAGCCGCCAAGCAAGATGCAGAAGCTGCACGTGGAAGCCTCGATGCGGAAAAGTCAGCAACGTTAGAGGACCGCAAGCGATTAGAACAACGATGTGAGCATCTAGAGCGCGAGGTGGAGGAGCGAGAAAAGCTTTGGCGTGGTAAGTCTTCGCTGATTGATTCCCTTCAACGAGAAAAAGATGCTTCGGTCCTTGAGTTGCGCGATGCGTTTGCCAAGGAACGGAGCGAGTGGAATGAGCGGATTCAAGGCCTTGAGCTCGATCTCCGCAGCTTGCATGCTGAATACAAAGCTCAACAGACCCAATACTTGACTCAATCAGCGGAGCAGCAGCGGCTTTTTGCCTCTGAGCGAGAACAGTACACGGAGAGCTCACAAAAGTTGCTGCGCGAACTGTCATCGTCGCACCACTCTGCCCTGTCCAAGATGACGGAGGAGGTCTCCAACACGAAGGAGTTATCGTCGTTGCTCGCAAAGAAAGAGCGTGAAATGCTGCAAGAGCGCGTGGACCATGAGCAGACAATGCGCATCGATGCGGAGAGGAGGAGAGAACGAGACACGAGCGACACCAAACTGGAGTTGGAGCGTGTTCGTCAGTCCCTCGAGACCGTAACGAAGCAGCGTGATGAGCTGCTCTCCGAAGCTACCTTCCAACTGGAGATTGTGAGCGAGTTGCGCACTGAGAAGGCGGCGTGCAAGGCAGAACTCTCTGCTCTTCGAATTGCGGCCTCAAGTGTTCAACAGAGCGCGGCTTTTGCTGCTGCCGGGCCACCAATTTCGACGATCCTGGACGGTGCGATCCCCAACACGCTGCGGGCCCCTCAGAGAAGTGCCACGACTAGCCCAATTCCATCTCTGGAGACGCGGCCTCATGCTGATGCTGAGGAACGTCGGCGCCTGGAGCAACAAGTGAAGGAGTTAACCGATGCCCTTGAAGAGTCGTACCAGCACTCAGCCACGCTGGAGGGGACACTCGAGCAACTACGCACAGAGATACTAGACGAGAAGCGCAGCCATCAAGAATCTCTTGTTGCCCTTCGCTCACGCAACGAACAGTTAGAAGCTGACGTCGCAAAGCTTCGCGATGAACTTGCGACGCAGTTGTCTGCTCCCTCTCCTCCTGCCTCCACCACCACTGCACCAGATCACGAGACGATTGCTCAGTACGCCCAAGACGTTCTTCGGTTGGAGAGAACAATTGCAGACCTTCAACGTTCGATGACAACTGTGCAGAACGACTTCGCCGATGAATGCGCAGACAACGAAGCGTCAAAAATCCATCACGAGGAGCAAGAGCGAGCACTCCAACAGCGTCTCGCTGCTTCCGCCCGGCGTGTAGAAGAGCTGCAGAACTCGTTAGCCGATCAGCAGGGGGAGAACACAAAACTGGTAGAAGAGTGCGAGGCGTTGCGGGTGGCCATGAGTGACATGGAGCAATCTTATGCCGACGCACTGTCTGCAGTGGCGCCTCAGTAATATCGAATTCTTGTTCCTTTGCGTTGATCACCAATTCATTTTTGTACGACTTTTTTCTCGTGAAGTGGAACACAAAATCATGTTGTCTAACGTTACTTTCAATTTCGACATATTGTGCGGTCACTTCAACTTTGATACCGATTGTTTGGTCGTGGAGCACTCTCTTGCTAGTTTTTCTTTGGATTGAAGCACAACAGCAAACACTACTAAGAGCGAAAAAGAGAATAGCCCCTTCTCCGAGGCGGCTACGTCGTCGCTCCCCTCCCCCAGCCCCGCACGTGGGGTGGATTGGTTCGTTTCCACGAGACCATTTGCCGTGCGTAGATCGGCGTCTTCGCAGCGCAACAATGTTTGGGAGTCTTCCGTCGCGTCAACGTCCGCTGAAAGAGGACTTGTTTCAAGCACCAACAGCGCACCACCGTCGATCCCATCGGTTGGGACGGCAATGCTACCGATGCGTGGAAGGGCACCGCCCCTTGCAGGAGAACCTGCGTACTTGCCGTTTGCCGCGAGGACCATCGGTAACCGTTTTGGTTACGAGGCGGCCAACAGATCGCCCCACCAAAGCCCCACGCCCCCTCTGGCACGCCGGCAACGACCAAACTCAGCAAGTCGATACATTTTATCAGACAGCACCTCACGACTTCCACAAGACGCGATGACGACGCCACAAAGACCGCAATCTGCTACAACCCGAAAAGAACAAGAACGAAGTAAGAAATCGCCCACTAGTATCCGCGCTGCTGAGGTGGTCGTACCCAACGCCCCGCAACTGGAGCCCCACAGCCCTCCCGGCCCGAGCAGGCCGATGTCAGCCCCCACTGGACGCAGACATGAGCGAGCCCCAGCGGTTGTCTTAATGTCACCAGCACCACAGGCCACAGAAGTAGTAGAACACACACGCAACGTGCGCGCTAACCCGTTAGATGTTCCTGAAGACAACGATGATGATGACAATGAAAGCCCCAACATCCCTGTCGTAGCTGAGTTGAACGATAGCAACAGCAACAGCATCTCGACGCATGAGGTCGTCGTGCGTGCCTTCAGCGACAACAAACTTGGAGAGCAGACCTCGCCTCCGCTATCAGGCGTCACCACGCCCGGTAACGAAATGATCGATACGCCTAGAAGTTTGAGCAACGGCCCCAAGTCTCAATCCTCGAAGAACTTCCTCAACAAAATGAGAGGCCTTGGCAGTGCGGCGGTGGCACTTGCTCGCCTTCAACGAATTGACCATGAACTCTCGATCGATGTGCTGCGGGAGCGTGGCTTCGATGTGGTGAATTTAGACAAGATGTTAGACAGGCTCCCTCGTTTTGTAGATCTTGTGAGGGGGAAGATGATGAGACGGCATTTGAAACTGCAACGTATCCGTGAGGGGAACAACAGCGCCAACAGTGTCACGGAGCAGCTGAGGAAACTGCTCTCACTGAATGTGACCTCTAGCATCGAGGTGCTATTCGACCTTAGTCGCTCAACCTCAGTCGCACTGTACCTTAACGGTGAGTCGTTGATTCCGACGCCACTTCCGGTCGGCAGCAGCGCCGCAATTTCAGATTCGTACGTGAAACTGATTGTTGGAGATGGAGAAGAGGGGCTGTTCGTGCTTCATTTCCAGCACATTCAAAGCTGGGAGATGTCGCCCTCCACCTCGATGCTGATCACCTTCTACCCCACCGCGTACTCCGAGGTGGCGCCACTCCAACTAGAAGTCACCGATACCGCATTGATGTCGTCCATCGTGCAACACATGTCCAAACAGCACCACATCGGCATGCAGCTGGTGAAGCGTATCACCGCTCAGAAGTTAGACATTGTGCACTTCAACGATGTGTACCATCTGGAAACGTTCAAGTACCCCAACAGCCCTGGAGTCGTTGGCGGCGCGTCTCGATTTCTGTCGAAGCTTCGGGAGATCCAATTGCAGAGGAATCCCCTTATTCTCTTCTCTGGTGACTTTATGAGCCCATCGTTGCAATCTGTCTTGATGCGCGGAAAGCACATTATTGACGCCTTCAACCTCATAGGTGTTCACTTTGGTACATTTGGCAATCATGAGTTCGACTACGGCATGGAGGCCCTACAAGATTGCATTCAAGGCCAAATATCAGGAAACTTCGTGTTCGCAGGATCGAACACGCAGTGGGTCATGTCGAACATGGTTGACGGGGACGGAAAGCCGCTGTGCGGATCGCTGCAGTATGCCCTTACCACTTGGAATGGAGTGAGGGTTGGTATTTTAGGACTTAGTGAAAACTGGCTGCCATCGTGCAACCAGCTAGCCCCACACGAAGCGCACTACTTGGACGTGTTTAGCGAGGGAGAGCGCCTAGCGAGGATGCTGAAGGAGCAAGGCGCTGCTTGCGTCATTGCTTTGACGCATAGCCGCCTGCAGACGGATAAGGAAATGTCTCAGCGATGCCCCACGATTGATCTTATTCTGGGCGGCCAGCACCATTTCTACAAGTGCGATCCAAAACACCGCCTCATTAAAAGCGGCGAGGAGTTTGAGTTCCTGTCCGAGATTGAAGTTCTTATTGGTGAGCACGGAGATGTGCAGACCCGCAGCACTGCCCACCCCATCACCCGTAACATCGTCCCTGATCTTGCAATGGAGAAGATTATCGACCGATACGAAACTCGCGTGCAACAACGCATGGGCAAAGTCATAGGTATCACGATGACCCCACTGGACTGCACGGAGGCGTGCTGCAGATTCAAAGAAGGTCTACTCCCAGGCTTCTTCTGCGATGTGATGGCGGAACGATCCAAGGCAGACTTTGCTGTGCTCGGTGGTGCTGCCATTGCGGGGAAGGCGATCATGCCTGCAGGGGACATCACTCTGGGCGACGTCTTCAACTGGTTCCCTGGCGACACAAAGATCATGACCATCCGTATTCCTGGATCCACCGTGAAGAAACTTCTTGACGTGATGGTGCGAGAAGTCCCAGCAGAGGCCCCGTCCTTCCCCCACCCCAGCCGTCAACTCCAATTTACGATCAACACGATGGGAACACCTACCATCGTGCAAGATATTTTTGTGAAGGGCGCACCGTTAGTATCCGACGCTTGGTACACTGTGGCGGTAGAAGATTTCGTCGGTTTAGGAAAAGCAAAGTACAAGTTCATTCCAAAAGAAGGAGAACAGTTAGTAGACGAGGAATGTGCTGAGCAGATTACCTACTGGATTATAGAACATTTCGAGGCAAAAAAGAAACGCCGCTCGACCAGTGTAAGTCCCTCCGGGTCTGGCCTCCGAGCACTACCACCCCCAGTGACGAACACGAGGAAGAGCACCGTTGCGCTCATGGGCACTCCCGGCTCCGCTCCGCTCACCTCCCAGCCCTCTCGATCAGATGTCACACGAGGCCTCACCTCAATTGCCAACGCCGCCGTCGCTCGCAGCAAAATGAAGAGAAAGTCGGAAGCGGAGCATCACAACGATCGCAGTGGTGGTATGTTGCAAAGTGTTCGCCTCGATGCGTCTGGCCCAACGCTGCGCAGTGATCAACTTCTTGGTATCATGGAGGAGGTGGCCTTATTTGGCGGGGAGGCAAGCGAGACGCTCGACAGCCTTTCGGCTGCGCTTGCTGCGGCATGTGCACGGCTTGTCCCTTGCGACGTGGCCAGGTGCTTCCACCACCACACCGCCACCGGCACCAGCTGCTGCGTCACACAGCCTTGCGACGCTGTCAGACCTACCCGTGTGGCCGCCCACCCACGCCTAGGGACGTATCATCGAGTCCGAGAGACGCGACTGATCTACAAAACGCGTGGCGACGTGCGTGCAGACCGCTTCTTTCACCGTGCAAGCGAAGGCCACCCACGCGGTGCTGTCGTGCAGCAGCTCGTGACAGTCCCTGTACTAAACGATGGGGGCTTCGCCACATGCGTGCAACTTGTGAACCCCGCCGAGCCCATCTCCGCGGAGCATGAGCTCGTTCTGACCACCTTTGCCTCACAAGTGTCTGTCTTGATCTATCTCGCACACCAACGTGAGGTGAAGGAAAACGCAGAGGCTCTCCAAAAGAAGGTGCTAGAGGCTGCTGTGGAGCTGCTAGGTAATGAGGACATCAATCAGGTCAAGTTATTCGACCAGCTCGCCAATGTATCCCGCCTCACTCGAAAGATATTCGACGCGCGCATCGCTGATGTGCACATGATCGACTACGGAACAAAGGAGGCGTGGACGGTGACTCGCACAAAGACGTCAAAGAAGTCGCACGAGGACGTGATTGTGCGGAAGCAACTCGAGGATGACTTTTTGATCTATCAGGCGGTAGACTCTGGTCTTCCGACGTTACAAGACCCCACCGCGTTGGATTTCCTGCAGGAAGACGTTGACGTCTCGGCAACAATGAACGTCATGAGCAGCCATGCGACGGAGCGCACACCTGTGCTCGTCATTCCCATCTTCGCCCCTGGTGCTGAAGATGTGCTCTGCGTTCTACGCATGGAAAACCGCAGGGGCAACACATTCTTTACGTCGTATGACGAAGAGGCGGCGATTAGTTTCTCTGCGTTTGCTGCTGTGGCCATCCAAACAAGTAGCGAGGTGGAGGCGCTGCGTACCGGCGTGAACAGATCACAGCTTAAGATCTTCCCCACGCACGAACTCAACCGTATTCGATGGAAGCGTGGTTGGGGGAGCGTGCGCTCAAAGTTACGCACCATTATCAGCTTAGAATTTCAAGCGATGCTTGGTGGCCTTGTAGACTCCGGTGACGCATTCCAAGAGGATCCTGTTGTGACAGAAGCAAGCATTGAGTTTTAGGGAATTGAAGGGTGCCCACTACTGAGGGACAAATCACTGATGCTGCTGTCACTTGTGTACTGTGAAGGTCAGCGCACACTAATGGTTTCGTTTCACACACGTTTTTGTTTCTCCCCATTGGCCCACACTCCCTCATCTATCTTCCCTGCCTCACCTCCCCCCTAACTCATTTTTGCGCTTCGCGTGCCACCCCTTTCTGCATCGATTCTTTGTTCGTTGACAATGGAGTGCTGTGAAGATGGAAATCGAGAACAACGGATGTGAATTAAATTCACCCCTGTCACACAGCACTGTTACTTTTCAATGCGCAACTAGGAACACACACGTCTACGTCACCCGCCACCTTCTCTCAGTCTCAATCGAGATTCCAGACACCACAACAATTTTTTTTTGCCAATGTTCGTTTCCACTGTTGGCCTAACGTCAGAGCGAAGAAATGCAGCTTTAAGAACTGCATTAACCAAGTCGCCACCTGTGCTCAATCCCCATCCGCCCCGTAGTTGTTGTACTTTTTGGCGTGCTTTGAGATTTATGCCTGTGTACTGTGTGAACATCAAACACCCAAGCAATGGCATTGAGTTGAGAAGTAGCTTCAACAGGCGCTTTGTTTCTCTTTGTTCCAAGTGCAATACATTCAAACACCAACCCCACAAATAGTCGCATTACAAATGCCCCCACTCACCACTGACGATAAAGCGCTTCTCAGGCGGCGGCTTTTATTATTATTCCGCAAGTACAGCCCATCGAGGCTGGTGGAGATATCGGATCTTATTGATGCCACGAAAGCTGCAACCGTTGCTGCGGCGATGAGCCCCTTTGTGAAGGAGTACGGACCGGAGCCGACGTTCTACCAGGCCACCAAGCAAGAGCGAGCGGACTTAGAAAAGCGGTTGACAGAGTTTTACAATGAACACGAGCCCGCCAAATTGTCATCTGTCCCAACGTTGGTCACCCGCTACCTCGACATGCCCGATGAATTATTCGACGCACTAGGGAAAAAGTATCGCCCAGCGGAAACTGCAGAGGCAGCCAAGAAACGAACCGAGGCACTTGATGCATTCAAGCAGAAACTTCGAGAAGAGTTCACCGCACGGTGCCCGGAGAAGTTGTCTCAATTGGAACGCCTTGCCGCAGAGTACGTCGATCATCAGTCTACCCTCCTTAATGAAATACGTAACACTCATCCCGTCCTTCCTACCAGCAACGCTGGTGAGCAGCCAGCAGCTGGTAGTAGTAGTAGTGGAAGTGATGCTGGCACCAACGCAGCAGCATCTCCTCCACCCACCACTATCACGTGGAGAGACAGAGTCATCCGGATGTACAGCAGATACCAACCCGACAAACTTCCATCGGTAGACGGGCTGATGATCAAGTACGCTGGCATGGAGGCCCAGATGCTCTCTGCCTTAGTGTTGAAGTATGGACCAGAGCCGGGGCCGGAGCTGGAGAGCAAGAACAGCTCCATCGAGGGGAGAATACGTGTGCGCCTTGAGCGATACTTCAAGTTTTACAATGAGGAGAAGGTAGCGTCCATTCCTCAGATCATGAAAGCATTCGAGGGGGAGTGGGATGCCTTATGGGAGGCACTGACTGCTAAGTATGGGCCAGAGAGTGCCGTGGTGCCGCTTGGAGATGAGGCGGTAGCATCGTCAGCAGCACCACCGACAAGTAGTGGCGTTCAAGGCAGTGCTGCCGCACAGACCCAGCCCAGCACAACTGCGTCATCACCGCCACCTGCAGAACATGCCGCTGTCACACAACCGCCTCCCTCGGCGCAGGAAAGTGCGCCTGATGCATCGGCACAGGCTGCGCATCCACCACCACCCAGCGCGATCAAAGTCGAGACCGTCCACGCCCCAGCATCAGCTGAGGAGGCAGTGTTGCCTATCAAATCTCCTACCCCCCAAACACCATCACAAGCAGCACCCCCACTAGAGGGTGAACCAGTTCATGCTACAGACGTTGTTGTTGCTCCCACCAATGAAGAGTCCTTGCCGCCTTTGAGAGATAGCACACCAACGAACGAAGGCCCCTCTCAGCCTCCTCCTGCACCACAGCCTGTGGACACTAATCATCAGGAATCGCGTGCTACGACCACCGTCACTCCCCTGAGGCCTGAGAATGCTGGCCAAGTGTCGACTACCTCGAGGAAGGAAGAAGAGGGTGTTGTTTCTACGACTCATCACGACGAAGCGGCAGCCGCTGATTCTGCGCCACAACAACAGCCCTCACAGGACCTAGAGACTGAGGCACTTAAGCGCCGCATCGAGCGTGTGTTCGAGGAGCACGATCCTGCCAAGCTACCTAGTGTGCCTGGCATCCTGAAGAAGTACAGCGGCATGGAGCGCGAACTACTGCGCGCAGTGATACAGAAGTACTGCCCCGGAGAGGAGAGCACAGAGGCTGCCTTACATGCACCTCTTCAGGCAGCGCAACCTGCGAATACAGATGGCGATGCTGTTGTCACTGCACAGGAGCCACCGCGTCGCAGTGAAGCACCGGCAGAGTCCATCCCTGTTGACGAGGACGAAGATATCGTGACCCTCCCTCCTCCAGAACACCAACCTACAGGCATCACTGAGGACACAGCACCCCTCCTAGACGAGTCCGAAGATCCCATCACTGTGGAAGAAAACACCACTAAGAAGATATCACTGGATGGTGCTACGATGCGCCAGCTGGACGAGCTGATCGCGTCGTACTTTCCAGGCGAGGGGCAACAGATCTTGCGCCTCTGTGTGTGGAACGCTGTGGTCAAGATCCCGGCCACCCCTGCAGATCGTGCAGAGGAAGCGCTGCAAGCACTACTCAGTGAAGTCACCATGGAACTGCAGCGCCATCGGAAGGTGGTGCTCACCCTGCTGCCCACTCTTTCCTTGCTTCCCTCGACTTCCTCCTCCAGCGATATCAATCGCGGCAAGACGCCCATCCCTCCTAGGATTGCATGCGCGTGCCGTATCTGGAAGTTTCTCAAATTTGACATCTCTGCCCTCGACGACGGTGTCACGATGGAGGGGTTGTTGAGCGGGCTGGATGATCTCTGGAACTGGTGCAATGACGAAGATATGCTGATGGACTTGCTCGTTGGGGCTGGATGATCTCTGGAACTGGTGCAATGACGAAGATATGCTGATGGACTTGCTCGTTGCGTTGAGTGGTCGTGAGGAGACGCACGATATCAGCGGAAGCTTCTTGAACGCCGCTGCGAGAAAAGTGGCAGCACAACTCGTCACCCAGGCACTCGACGAATATTACTCCTCTCAGAGTGGAAGTGGTACGCAAGGGAAACACACAACATCATCATTAGGCGCTGTTGCATTCTTCATGCGTGTGCATGATCTCGACTGCGTGGCGGAGGAGTTGGTGAAATTATTGCAACACAGTGCTTCCTCAGTAGCGACTGTCACACCAGGACAGGATACGCAATTGCGCCATCGCGACCCACTTCATGAGCTGAAGGCCAGTGAGGGGTGGCGGGACCGTGTTGTGCGGATGCTGCGGCATCATGCCCCAGGACGCGTGAACACCGCCGATGCCCTTCTCAGAGCATTTAAAGGTGACGAGCCCAGCCTTATGAAGAAATTGCAACAACTGTACGGAGCGGAACCTCCTGTTGCAACATTTACCGATGATCAACGTCAAAGTTTACGTGATCATCTCCTCTGGCTCTACCGCCGCTCTAGCACGAGCGAGGAGGATTCACGGGGCGTTGAGCAGCGAGTGAACGCTGTCATGGCAGCCTACTACGGTGCGGAGGACACGCTGTACGAGCTGGTTGACAACCTGCCGCAACCCGTAGTCACCGCTTCGTCGCACTCAACAGCAGCGCCAGCGGCCTTCACCACCGTGGAAACAGAAGAGGAGGAGTGGCAACACGACACCAACGATCGTCATGAAGCATTGACAAGTCGTGATGCCCAGGAGCTCAGTGTCCCTGTGCAGCAGTTGCTATGGGCGGATGAAGATCGCCTTCGCTCTGCGCTGGAAATGGAGGAATACAACGTGAGTTCGTGGATGAGGTCTCACATTCGATGCTTGGTGGACGAGGCAACGATGATGGACTGGGTGAGGAGGACGGCGGAATCGGCTCCTGCACTACATCCTCACAGAACAACACAACTTAAAGATTGCCGTCATTGTGAATGAGTTTGAGTTCGGCAAGAGTATTGAGAAAGGGCTCACCTTAAAAAGCAGCGAAAAGAGCGATGACGAGTGGCTAGAGCTCAACAACGGTTGCATGTGTTGCACCGCACAAAGCCAAGCGGTGATGGCGCTGGAGAAATTGATGATGCGCAAAGGTTCCTTTGATTTGATTTTGATTGAGACCAGCGGCCTTGCCGACCCCGGCCCAATCGCTGCCAACTTTTGGCAAGACGACGCATTGTGTGCGATGCTGCAGCTGTCTGGCATCGTCGCCGTGGTGGACTCCAAGAATATATCCAAGTACCTCGCAGACAATGACATCAGGACGGAAGTGTCGCGACAGTTGCTCATGGCGGATCGGCTGATCTTAAACAAAACGGATCTTGTGAGTGCCGAGGAGTTGCAGTCCATTTCTGCTGAGCTTTCTACGTGGAACAGTACCGCCACCCAGTTACAGTCGTCCTTCTGCAAACTGAGCCCTGAGATCTTAAAGCAGCTGCTATTTATCAATACGACCAACGACGCAAGCATCCTCGCCACGCTGCCCGAGCACCGCCACTCTACCATCACCTCGATTGCCATCGAGATCAACCATGCCACCGTCGCTTCTTCGGTTGCCGTCGATTTCTTGTGCCGTGATTTGTTGTACGACGAGACGCAGCCGTTCGAAGTTGTCCGCTGCAAAGCTGCCATTTGGAGCCGTGACGGGAATGCCGCAGCAGCGCAAGCTGACGCCACGGATGACAATGAAAAAGAGAAGAGTAGTGCCGCCTCATCCACAGCAGGATTGCGACTGCTGCAGCTTCAAAGTATTGGGGAGATGTTTGATGTGAGGGAAATGGAGGCGATCACGGTGCCACGCCAGTGCAACCGATTTCTTGTCCTTGGGCGCAACCTGAACGAGGCCATTGTGCGTGGCGTCATCGAAAAGCATTTCCAACTCGATGCGTAGGGCGCTGCGGAACAACGTGCCCTTTAAACATCAACCTGCTCTCTGGATACGCTCTTGCTCACACAAACATCAACTTTCGCAAAGTGAAGAAAAAATCATGAATCGCTGGAATGCCATCAATTCGAGCCACAAACTTGTTCTTGTTTGAATTCCACTCTGTTGTTGTTACATCCTACATCCTAACCTACATCAGTACGCTTTATGAGTATTATGAACTGAACGATCTCATAGCGGTACACTTGTGAATATGCCCAAGACCAGCGACGCACCACAAGATGATGGCCTTGGTCTCTTTCTCCCAGGCAACCCAGGCTACACGAGGCATGCTGGTACGATACAGAAGGGGCGAGAGTTTCTTCGCTCGACAGCTAAAGGGCAGGACGTTTGTCGAAAAGGATTCCTCGACGGTGATGAGCGCATTGCGGCGCTGACGGCTGCAATGGAGGACGACGTCAATGACACAACACACACAGCCACTCATCACCCATGGACGATCAAGCCATCCGAACCAAGAAAAGACGGCAGCAACACCAAACGAGGCAAGACTGCACAGAAGATCGATACGGGAGTATTTGCCCTGTGGAGCAAACGACAGATACGTGCTGTATTCGTGGTGCTGTTATTGGTGATTGTCTGCGGAGGCCATGGGTGGAGACTCCACCAGCGTTTTCATGGGAATCCTCAGACCTCACCACCAACAGATCCTGGGCCGCATCCAGTAACACCCTTTTGATGGCATTCACAGGCGGTCGATTGTGAGAATCAGGTATTCATCACAATCCTTATCGAATGAATCATTTATATCCTTTGCAACTAATTTGCTGCATGATTGCGCTTTCATTATTTTTCATTGCCCTCCATTGTTGTGCAAAGCAGCGTAAGTGAAATCATACCGTTGTGAACACTATCACTACCCTCAAGGGAATGGATGAGAACCTCTTCTTGAAGAGCCGCGAAGAGCGTGACGCACAGCGTCAGGCACGTTCCCGCGGCCCCTCAGACGATGCGATGCACCGTGCAGAGCTCCTTCAAGAGCTAGAGGAGCTTGCATCTGCGATTCGACAATCGGTTGAAACGGAGAAATCATACGATGGTGCGATTGGTCTATGGAGGCAGCTGCAGGAACGGTTGACATCGTCTGCAGATACCAAGACGCTTCCTGCGCATGAAATGAAATCGTGGAATAAGGCCCTGTCCGACCTAAGCGTCACCATCGAAGCGCTGCGGTCATCTGCAAAAGGACCAAAGAAGTTTGTCTTCTCCTCCAAGAAGACAGCGCCTGCACCTGCAGCACCTAATTCCACAACAGCAACGTCTTCGTCGACATCCACGGCTGCTGCCCCGTCCTCGTCCACCAATGCTGATAGCGACCCCGTCACTGGCGCGGTGTATAGTGACCTCACAGATGTCACAGTGTTTGTTCCTCCCAATCGTGCCGTGTTTGTGAGACGGTGCCACAACTGCACGTTCCTGGCTGTTCCCACCGCAGGGTCGTTCTTTATCTCAGATTCCACTTCTTGCAAAGTGTACTTGTGCTGTCATCAGCTGCGCATCAAGTCGTGCAGGAGCCTTCACGTGTTTGCATGGTGCAGTTCCACCCCTGTGATTGAAAGCTGCACGTCTATGACGCTTGGTCCGTACACCAAGTGGAGAGGACTATGTCACTCCACCATCGAGGACACAACAACAACAACGACTGCTAAAAGCACATCACACGCCACGCATGAGCTTTGGGCAGCACACGTGGGAGAGATGCGAGATATTGCACACGCTGTGGTGTCATGGAGAACGATTGATGACTTCCATTGGTTGAAGCAGGCGCAAAGCCCTAATTGGACGTTGTTGACGGAGGAGGAACTGAGTAGCGATGCGTTTGTAGAGGATCGTGTTGTGCCACCTAACAACAACACAGGCAGTGTGTCACAGTAGAGTAGAAGGAGAAGAAGAAAGAGAGAGGGAGGGGAGGGTAGAATCAGTTTCACACAAGGATTCTTACAATTGTTATTTCCTTCACACAACCTTAAAGAGAATGAAATGCTACGGTGCTGCTAGTTGACACAAACGCAATGGTGTGCCACATTGTCATCTCTAAACTTTCCAAAATTTTCTTAATCAGATCTATCACATTATTGGGCATAGCGTGAGGCCTGCATCAAGCCTCTATTTCCTCAGGTGACACTGACATCGCGTCCACCAATGAGAAGACGGCTGTCCGCAGGTGACGCCGATGGAACTGAAGGGTGGCACAACGACAATGTCATTCCGAGGTATTTGCTATCTACTGAGGAGCGATTGCAGCTGAGTCCGGTGTTGTCAAAGCAGATCCAAGATGCTCGCACGTCGCCGTTTAAACATCAGGTGCACATCAATCACAATTATCAAACCGTTACCTCACGTTACCAGCAGGCACAACCACTAGGAGGAGTTGTGGAGCGAGGCACGCGTGGCCCCGTCACACCATCGAGGCCAGACGAGGACGAGCCACGCCTGGCACTGAGCTCCACACAGTCACCACGTCCACAGAGAGGCAGCACGACGTCACCTCCACCCCAACAGCCCCACTCTGCAAGGAAGCGTTCCGTGTCCCCATCCCTTGCGAAGTTTCCCTCAGTGCAGAGCAGATACCTGCAGGACCCCCGCCTCCAGTCGTCCCCGTCACGCAAAGGTGATGATGTGGCGAGGCCTCATAGCCCCTGCGCTGGGACACGAGACAGCGGTGCTGCGTTGTCATGGTCACCACGGCGAAGTGGGACGCCCACTCGTCAGAACGTGATTCCTGTACCCACACCTACGCATGTGCAACGAACGCCGTCTCCCTTCCGCGCAGGCCAACGTGCCGCCACCCCAGAGGAAATATCACGACGCAACAAAGCACTTCTGCTCAGCCACAGTAAAAAGAAAGTGTCTGTGGTGTCGTCCGTAGGGCTGTATATTCATCAACGGTCCCCATCACGCAGCCGCACGCCCCAACAAGACAGGGCGATCCTGTCGCCTGGATACGTTCGAACCTCATCACCAGATAGGAGAGCGGCCTCCACATCTGTTGCTACCACCATCAGAGGTGCATCACCAGACCCGAGCCATCATCGCCTCGTCTCTCCGTCACAGTAAAAAGAAAGTGTCTGTGGTGTCGTCCGTAGGGCTGTATATTCATCAACGGTCCCCATCACGCAGCCGCACGCCCCAACAAGACAAAGCGATCCTGTCGCCTGGATACGTTCGAACCTCATCACCAGATAGGAGAGCGGCCTCCACATCTATTGCTACCACCATCAGAGGTGCATCACCAGACCCGAGCCATCATCGCCTCGTCTCTCCGTTTTCTCGAGCTCATAGTCCACTGCCTGTACGAAGGAAGTTTGTGGAGGAGGAGAAGTTTATTGACCACTGGCGAGAAGAGCGGGCGGGGGCACGGGTTGCTCCGGGGCACGTCCCACGTGTGGCGAAGTTGTCGGTAGGCTACGAATTGTCGCGTCCAGTCTCCCCAGGACCGCCCCCTATGATTCACTGGGTGCCTCAGCCAACGCCTCGTACCACCACCCCAACCACCGCAGCACATCCTGAGGACGCCAAGGGGCGGTAGCATCTACTATGTGCGCTCTGTGCATGTATGCTGTTGTCCTTACAACACTTTTTGATGCAACTCCTGGCACCACCTAATTTCGAATTCTAAGCACACCTGCACACTCATTCACCGCATCCAACCATAGTGAGGAACGCTTGTACGAATAACTTTACAATATCGCTGTACACTTTTATGCGACACGTTTGTTTACTGTCTGTCATCGAATGTTGCAACCTGAATGCAATAGCTGAGTGAACTGTTGTAATCTCCCTTGCGCTTAAAAAGAAGGGCACACACATACCACCAAGTAGATCGCTTCTCTCATGGATACACGAGGAGCGGAGCAGCAGTGCCTTCAACACTTTTCTATTGTCCCGTACGATGGCCCCACGCAGAATGAGCGATTTCACGGCTTTGGCTCAATGACACTCACAGGCCAGCATGAATACGCAGGCATGTTTAAAGAGGGCCGCCGCAACGGTCTGGGGACGATGTCCTGGGCCGATGGCCTCAAGTACGTCGGACCGTGGGTCAAGAACAGCGCCACTGGTCAAGGCGCCTTGTCGTGGCCAAACGGCACGGAATACTTTGGCGATGTTGTGAAGGGCAAACGTCACGGCAATGGCGTTCTGTTCCACGGCGACAACTTCTACGCAGGCGACTGGCACTGTGGCAAGCGACATGGGTTTGGACTGCAAGTCAGCCCCCACGTATCCTACAACGGAGAGTGGGTGGACGGTAGCCGCCATGGGTGGGGCGTTGCAACGTTTGCATCGGGTAACGTGTATTGCGGTTGCTGGGAGAACGATGCGATGCACGGCTACGGCTCGATGACCTGGGTGACAGACAAGAGCGCCACTACAATGGACCAAGTAGAAGCCCCGAACGATGCAGGAGGCAAAGAGTTATTCATCGACGCCGCTGCAGCCATGACGGCGAATCGTGATTATATCCGTAAACTTCGATCGAGGCTCACGAATGTGGGTACCATCTGCCCTGGCCCCCTTGGTCCCTACACGCCAAGCTGCGTGGCACATGCAAGTATGTACGAGCGGTACACAGGTGCGTTCGAAGGGAACTTGCCGCACGGCGTCGGGCAGTATGAGTCATACTTCTTCGATGGGGATACTCGTGATATTCCCTTCGACACTGTGAACCAGTACAACGGTAGTTTCGAACGAGGCGTCCGCAGTGGTCATGGAGTGCAGAAGTACGCCGATGGCACGATGTACAGCGGGCAGTGGAGCGCTAACATGAAGCATGGGCAGGGCTCCATTATTCATCCTGATGGGACGAGTGACGAGGTGCGCATGGAGCTTGACGCCCCACAGCGTCACAACAGCAACCGCCCCACCACCGGCCGCAGCAGTCTGTCCGTTACGAGCGAGCAGAACGCCGCAGTAGAGGATAGTTTGGAGCTTGACGATTTATTCCTCACCAAGCAGGATCGTGCTGCCCTCAAGGAGCTGCTAACGCGGTACAAGAGTAGCTTGAAACACTTGTTTATATGCTACTCGAAGCTGTGGTCCCCCGATGACTTGGCGAGCAAGGCGCAGCGCATGATGCAAGAGGACGCGAAGGTTCCTGCCCCAAGGTGGGATCACCGTGTGGACTCCGACATCCGGGATATGGTAGCACTTGGCACTGCGCCGCAGATTAGCAACACAGAGCTTGTGCTAAGGATGACGCGACGTGCTGAGCAGGCTGCGCGCGACGCCGCTGAACGTGCGATGGCGGTGGTAGCAGAGGCGACGGAGTTGCATAAGGTGAACGCCAAGGAGCGACGTGCGGACGACGATGCCGGGGACTCTGACAATGAGCACGATGACTCGACGCCGAGCTGACTGTGACGGCAGTGAACGACATTGTCTTCAGCGCCATTCACCAACACACACCACCGCCTGCAGTCCACCCTACTGTTTCCCCACGACCCACAGCGACAACACAAGCTCACAAGGTCGTGCAGCTCTTTGATCCCGCAGATAACGCAACCGATGAGATGAGCTTTCGAACGTTCGTGGAGTGCATCGTACGCATTGCGGAGGCGAAGTTTTCACTCACGTCAGCATTTGCCGTGCCGACCATCATCCGCCGCTGGGGCATCGCGGACCGCCTGGAGTTCTTGTTGGATCACTTCCTAGAGCCCCTGCGAACGGCCATGAGTGAGACGGAGCTCAGCAACGAGCTGCGATCATTCGAGTGGCCCACCTTCCTCGCCGACGCCGCTGGAGACCACACCCTTGAGGAGCTGCGCAGGTACGCTTACCGTGTCGTACAGCGTGAGCAGTCGAAGGCAGTTGCTGCCGCTGCACAGCCCCCTAAGGTGACCATCAAAGCCCCCGGCAGCAGTGCCTTGGGACGACAAGACACCATGGAGGGGACGTTTGTTCTCGATGAGCCGGGTGAGGTGGTCATGGCGCCCCCACTAGCCGTAGAAGAGTTCAGTGCAACCGTGAGCGATCGAATGACATTTCCCATGTGCCCGAACTCTGGCGTCGAGATTGTCACCGTGGACGTCACCAGCACCAAAGGCATTGCACGCTGTCATCAGCTGTACTTCTTGAAGCAGAATGCTGCAGCGGATGGCCAACTATCGTCGCATTTTGGCGGAGTCGTGCCGTCGTACCATCCAGCTGTGTCCACAGTGGATGTGTACGATGTCCTGGCCGCACTCCCTACGTCCTTCTTGCACCTCAGCAGCGCGCTACGTCCGGCCATGGATGCACAACTTCGATGCTTTCTCAAATTGTACCAATCCTGCTGCTCGAGCGACACAAAGAACGGAAAGCGCAACCTACGCGCTAATTTCGGTGTGTTGATCAACTACCTTCAACGACGAGGTTTCTTTGACACAGAACCGATCCGGCACAAGCGGAAGGCACGCCGAACTGAAGACCACGAGGAATACGAAGGAGAACAAGGCAGTGAACATTACGATGCCCCTGGTTCCCCGCACTCTGTTGCAAGCATCGCACCGAGCGTGACGATTGTAGAGCCTGTGGTCGCTGACGCTCAGCAAAGCCCTCCACCAACTGTAGATGTGGAGGCATTTGTGCGTGTGTGCTGGGAAATGGAGTTCTGCTGCTTCGTACCCATCAGGCCAGAGTACTGCTGCCCAAGTGTGTTCTTGGAGCGCAAGTCCCTCATCACGAGCGCCATCTACGAGGACCCCTCCTTCAAGCCGCTCCTGCGTGTGTCACCAGATTTACAAGACGCCGTCGCCATCGCAGTGAAACGGACGGAGCAGTGGAACGAGCGTCGCAGAATGTTTCTTGATGCCCCTGCAGCGCAGCAGGGACTCGATGCACCAGGCAGCATGTGGTGGCTGGTGTCGTCCCGCATGGACCTCACATTCCAACAACTGGTGAACATCGTCATCCGCCTCGCCCTCACGCTGTACGGCACGACCGACCCAGTCACTGCACTCATGACGACCGCCACGCGAATAGAAGCGGCTGAGCGTGCGCCTACGACAGAGTTTTTAGAACATGTTGACGTGCCGCCGCCGTCGATGGTGGATGAGTTGCTTCCTATCAAACGCAGTGCCAACCCCACACCCGCTGCCGCTGTGGACCCCAAGAAGAAACCTGTCTCCGCCAAAAAGTAAAAAGGGAGAGAACGAAGAAAGTGTAGAACATCAGTGGCTGGTCAGAAGTCAATTTGTACACAATGAAGCACAATCGCAACACAAAAAATCGACGAACATTATAACAACGTTTGTGTGTGTGTGGTTCCTTTTCTATGAAACATGGTGACTCTTCCTTTTGTTGTTGTGCGACGCAAAGTAAGCGAGAAATCAAAATGATTGTGAGAGATTCTGCGTTGACCTTAATCGTGTCTGTCATCGCCACGCTGGTGGTGGACATCGCTGACGCCGCCCCTGAATTCGGAAAACTTGTCGTACTCCACCGCCACGGAGCACGGACCCCAATGGGTGTTGTCGATGGTGCGCTGGTGTGCGCCTACCCATACTGCCAGCTTACGAATCAAGGAAAGGATATGTGCCGCACGTTAGGCCGCTACATCAGCACTACCTACAACAGCACCGGCCTTATCAACCTTCCAGAGAACTACAATGTGAGTTTCATGTCGTCCATCGGCACCGATTACTCACGGGTTGTGGTCTCAGGCGAGGCGATGGTGATGGGCTTGTATGAGGGAAGCCCCCTCCAAGCGTTGCCTTTTGTGGACTTTATTCCGATCACAGATGACGTTGAGCTCGTCATGTGGAAGAGCTGGCCCTCCTACATCATTCGCAATACGTACGACACAGAGGTGCACGTGGACGATGCTTGGGTGCGTGCATTTATTAACGAGTCCCACTTGACAGAACTCGGACAGTACTTTGGCATCGAGGCGCTCTGTGCATCGTCGCCAACAGACTGCGTTGGCTTCGTGCAGGACTCGATTGCATGCAACGTGAGCTCTGGGTCCCCAGTGCCCTCATGGATCTTTGAGCGTTGGGAGGACTACCGCGTGGTAGTCTCCAAGTTCCTTGCACTCATGCTGGGCTACGACCCTAGCGACTCCTACGATCAGAACGTCGGTTCCTTTGGCTACCCCTTTGCCACAAGCGCATTGAAGTTCCTGACAAACCCCAACAGCGGCCTCCTTCAGCTGAGGCACTTCGCTGCGCATGACTGGACGCTGATTGCAGTCTACAGCGCGCTTGGCATTTGGACCCCACCTGATGCGGGCAACACAACCTTTGTACCCCGATTCGCCGAGACGCTACTGCTAGAGCAGTGGACCGACAGCGGTGTGACGTACATCAAAGCCAAGTGGGGCTACCCTAACCAGACCTCAGGTAGTGGGTACGCCTACAACTTCCGCGTCGCGAACATGTCGTGCATGTCTGCTGACGGGGTTGTCTACGGCGCGTTGTCCACCGCCCAGTCGTGGTGCCCGGTGGACGACTTGTGGCGCTTCGTGAACTCCACGGCGCCCCTATCTGCCCTAGGCAACTGCTACGCAACCGATGATAGTCTGCAGGCCCAAAATTGTGACGGCGACGATGCCCCACCAGCAGGCAGCCGCTGTCTGTTTTACCGCCAAAAGTGCCCGGCAGCCTCCTGTGGTCAAACAGACGGGGCGATTGCAGATCCTGCACGAGGCTACATGTGCCAAAGCCAACAGCTCGGCAAGGACACTCCTTTCATGGCGGCCACCATTGTTGCCCTCGTCGCACCTGCGTTGCTAGGAGGTGCCATCACTGGATTCTACTTCACCAACAAGTTCAGAAGCGTGTTCTGGAGCTTGACGGGCACTGCACCGCCAAGTGTGGATGAGAAGCAGCCGCTGGCTCAGGAGAAGTAACACATGGTTGTCTACCATAGTGTGGGACCATGACACTAGTGACAAGGACGGACGACGCGGTCCTAAGGCGTTCAAAGAACAAATGCAGCGTTCCGAGGGACGAATGCTAGCTGAAGGTGCTGAAGATTGGTAAATTTTGACCAAGCGCGAGTTACTGGCGTCCAAAAAAAAAAGGAAGCCAAGTTTCGACTACGTCTTCCGCTGTAGCCATATTGATTTCTCCCCTCTTATTTGGGTACTCCTCATCTTGTGTATGACTTGACATCCATTATTTTGTCCACTCTAGTACCTTTCTTTCTCTCTTTGGTTAGAGAGCAAGAGTCAGCCAGAAACGATATCACACTGTCTAGAATCACTACCATTCGGTCAATGTCTCAAACAAATACACAAAACACAGATCAAGCCCCAGCGCAGTCTTCATAGTAAATTGGCATTGCCCTATTTTTCCCCCGGAGGCCCTCAAAGAAGTAGTTTATGATGGCCCACTTGCTACAACTCCTCTTGACGAGCGTTGTTATCTTACAAGTGGTTTTCTTCCAGCAGTGCTGTGATGCCACAGAGGTTCCTGTTGTGGTGACTAGCGTATCTCGTGGTGTGGCTTCGAAAGTGAGGGACATTGCAGTGGACAGAGACAACAATTTTCTGTACGTTTCTGGTGGCTTCTGCGTCTATAGATTGGCCTCAAACGGTACAAGTGCTCAGGTGATAGCAGGCTCATCAACGGCTGGGACCGCAGATGGCGTGGGTGGAGCTGCGCGGTTTACCAGGCTCTTTGGTATCACGTGCGACACTGCCAACAATATTGCATACATTTGTGACTATGACAACAATCGCATACGCACACTAGACCTCACCAACAACAACGTCACCACCTTAGCAGGGAGCTCAGTTGGTACCAACGATGGAATTGGAGTGGCTGCACAATTCTATAGTCCAAACGGAATTGTGCATTACACTTCTCGGATCGACGGCATGGTACTCTTCGTGACAGACTTTGACAGCAAACGTATAAGGAGAATAGTGGTTGCATCGGCCAACGTCACCACCATCGCACAGACTACGTACAGCTGCTACTACTTGTGTATTTCTCGTGATGGGTCTTCTCTCTTCCTGGGGAGTCAATACACAGTGGTGAGGATCAACATGTCAACCAAGGCTATTGTGACGCTGGCAGGCGGCCCATCGACCGGTTCTAGAGACGGCACCGGTACTAGTGCTCGATTCAATCGTGCCTTGGGTATTGCGTTGAATGACAATGAAACTGCACTATTCGTGGTAGACTGGGGCAATTTCCTCGTACGCCGCTTAGAGCTGTCAAGCAACAACGTCTCCACCATTGCTGGGAACACAACGCGCGGGTTGGTTGACGGCCCTGGCCTTGCAGCGAGATTTTACTCTCCTTGGGGAGGCAAGTGGTATTGCAACAAGATGTCGTCACGCTGTGGACTCTTGGTGGCGGACAATGACAACGCCGCGATTCGATTTGTTGCAATTGAGCGAAATGACACACGCACTGCAGAACCATCAAATGAAGCGACTTTGTCTGCTTCCGTTCTCGTTTCACCTTCGAGGACCATTTTGATCTCGGCATCTGATTCCCAAAGCCTCAGCGTCACGTCATCGAGCAGCAAGGCAACGAAGTCAGCCTCCAGCACAAGACACACCCCGTCCCCCACCGTCACGATGTACTGCGCACTTGTCCCGGCGGATGGGACGAACACCGTAGGCAGATTGCAACGATTCAACTCTGCAGCGGTCGTGTCAGTGCCGATCGTAGGAACGGTACCTATGAGCACGTTTGTGAGTGAAGCGCCGATCAGTCGTGCGGCGCTCCTTCAAAACTTGCCTTTGGGAATGAACTTATCAGTCTCCTTGGCTGGCACGATCCGCGGTGGACCAGCGGATGGGTGGGCATTAGTGAGTGCGACGATGAATGTCGTCGCAGCGAACTCTGTGGTCCCACTTGTGACGGCTGGGATGCCGCTAACACTTCTTTCCGCCAATGTGGTTGCCCGCCAGCAGTCTTTTGCGGTTGTGTTGCGGCAAAAAAAAAATCCGTCGTCTTTGAACACCTTCAGGGCGGTGAGCCTTGTTGTCACCCTAGTGTTACGGTGCCCAACGGACCATACAATCTCCGCCGATGTTGCTGTGGAGATCCCGTGCCCAGGTCAAGAGCAACCCCTTGCAGAAGAGGTCAAGGCAGCAGGTACCGCTGCGCTGTACTCGACGTCGATTGCTGGGCTAGCTGGTGGCGGTGCTGTCGGCCGTGTTGCGGCGGTGCGCAGCCTTGTGCTGTGCAGCAGCGACACTGTGATCGAGGGCGTAGCGCCGCTTTCCATCGTCGCGTGTGACAAGACCAACGCTGCGTCGGCTGATGCACGGGGTGCCATCGCTGGGAATCTTGCGTGCTGGGCTGGAGCATGTGTGCTGATGGTAGTTGTTGTGGCAGCGTACGCCCATCTTGCCCATGTACCCCTGCGGAGGGCTACCGAAGCCTTCGGTGCGCCGTCGCCGCTGCTGCCGCTTGCGATCGTGACGGTGCCCTCGACGGTGTCTGGCACGTTCTACCTGCTTCGTGATGTACAGTGCGCGTTGGACGGCGTGATTGCTGTGATTGGCGTGTTGATGTGTGCCTGCCCGGTGGTGGTGTTGTGCTGGGTGGCTTACATGGCACCGCGTCGGCTAGTGCGTGTGGACAGCCTGCAACATGCCTCGTCAAGTCGGACATTTAACACTTGCATTCCTCCTGCACTGCGCACGCCTATTGCGGCGCTCTTTCATCGTCGCGTTCGGTGGATTGATGTGAGTGTAGAGCGCGCATGTGGGGTCGATGTTTGTAGGGAAAATAGCGATTCTAAAGTCAATACCCTTGAAGCCGATAGCGGTACGCAACGAAGTCCTTCTCCCTCGTGGCGCCGTCTAGCGACTGTCATCCTGATCGACTACGCTTTGGTTTGGTACGTGTGCGTCGATGTTACCGTGCTGACCGCGGCTGGGTTTCTTGGCGCTGTGAGCTCACTGGGTTCTGGGTCTGCGTGTCGCGCAAGTGCGGTTGTGGTGCTTGTCCTGTATTTGGGGCAGTTGGTGCTCTGCGCCGTGGTGCGCCCGTTCACAACGCTGTTCTCGAACGTGTACGCCCTGTTCACGCTGGCGTTGAGCACGTTAGCGGTGGCGTGCCAAGTGTGGTACTTGTTTGGCTCCGTTATCGATGGCGTAGACCTGATCGCATTGAGTCAGTTTTTGACGGCTGCAGCAGTGTGCGACATTATGGTTGCCGCGGTCAGCATGTTGAAGTCCCTTGTCGATGTTGTCGACGTCTTGAGGGTCTGTCGCCGCCATGTCAAAGTTATGTTCCCAATGATGTTCGGGGAGTCGCCGTCCTTCGCACAGCTAACGCAGCCCAAGCCGCTGTTTGAGGACACTCTAAGCGGGGCAGAAAACGAGCCCAGTGCGCCGATGCACGAAACATGTGAGCCTCACGAACGAGAGGCTGAAGATTTCGACATCGCCACGCTAATGGACTCCATGTTTAGCCCCACAAACTCTGCACCTCACGACGATACAATTGGCGACAATGGTACCATTTTGACAGCGTGGGAGACTGCGCACCGTGCCCATCACCACAACGGGAACGATTTGTTGCATTTTTATTCGCAGGCGTCAGCAAACAAAAGATGATGGCGGCGGCTGCTGTGCTCTGCTTGGGACCCAGATCATAATCTCACGGCAAGTAACTTGTTGCAGGACCTCGTAAGCTTCGCGCAAACCTCCAACTACAGCAAGTGCTAGAGACGACCATGATGACGTCTGTTGTTATTCTTGTTGTCGGATTGTGGCGCACGTCGTTGAACATTGTTGAATTGTAAAGAAAGAAAGAACGCAAGTGCTCGAGTTGATTGATGAACTGTTATTGCTTTGTGCTATTATTAGTGATCAACCGCTCTCCCCCTCTATCATTCATTTTTCCACAACACAAAGGTCGATGGACGCCATGCACACAGTTGCGGCAGGCAATTCAGCCATCTCACGGCAAGTAACTTGTTGCAGGACCTCGTAAGCTTCGCGCAAACCTCCAACTACAGCAAGTGCTAGAGACGACCATGATGACGTCTGTTGTTATTCTTGTTGTCGGATTGTGGCGCACGTCGTTGAACATTGTTGAATTGTAAAGAAAGAAAGAACGCAAGTGCTCGAGTTGATTGATGAACTGTTATTGCTTTGTGCTATTATTAGTGATCAACCGCTCTCCCCCTCTATCATTCATTTTTCCACAACACAAAGGTCGATGGACGCCATGCACACAGTTGCGGCAGGCAATTCAGCCGCACACGCTGCAGCAGTGGAGCGACGGATGGAGAGCATACAATCTATCTTCAAGAAGTTTGATGTAGACTCCCGTGATCACGCCCTGATGTCCGCCGTAGAAGATCACGGCCCGGCCCGCTGGACGGCAGAGGAATGGGCAGCCATTGGGCGACACGGTGAACGACAGTGGCTCAAGAATGATCTCAACGGTTGGGCGGAGCGCGTGATGGACCGCGCGAAAGCACTGGAAGCGGCGGGGCCTGCGAATAGTGATGACACTGGGGTCGCTGCGGAGCGCAGCGTCGGTGCACTAGGGGATGACTTTAAGGCCTCTGTCCGTCGACTGAGGGACATTGGGCTGAGGATCCTGCACATCGCGTCCTGTGGGGATGAGCGCAAGTTTAGCACCGCTGCGGAGCTGCGCCAAGAGCTAGACAGCACTGTAGTCGTGTCGTTAGGAGAGTTTTCGAGCATTGTAGATCGTAGCCTCGAGAGCATGAGATCGAAACGAGTTGAGGTACCATCGGCAGTCGACTGAGGGACATTGGGCTGAGGATCCTGCACATCGCGTCCTGTGGGGATGAGCGCAAGTTTAGCACCGCTGCGGAGCTGCGCCAAGAGCTAGACAGCACTGTAGTCGTGTCGTTAGGAGAGTTTTCGAGCATTGTAGATCGTAGCCTCGAGAGCATGAGATCGAAGCGAGTTGAGGTACCATCGGCAGAGGTCTTCAGGTCCTCGGCACTGCAGCAGAAAGTCATTTCCAAACTCGAAATGCAGCTGGCAGAGCGCGAGGCCCTCTTAGTGACAGTTCGTAGGGAGTCGGATGAGACCTACCACGCCCTCATGCGAGCAGAGGAGCGTACACGCCAAGCCATGACGGCTGCTGTGCAAAAACCCTCACAGCGCAGTCGCGCAGTGCAGTGCCAGCTGCCAGCGGAAGGTGCCGATGTGGGCGTGCAAGTTCGCCTTCTGGGCGCGCCGGACAACAGCGACGATGAGGCGACTGACGTCGGTTCAATGCCCTCCGCCCCGTCCCCAAAGCGTGGGTCTCTTGTAGGACAGGGGTCCTCTAAGTTCTCCTCCTTTGTGAGCGCAGCCGCGGCATCTCCCCGATCTACTACGTTAGGGAGGTCGGACTCTCGAGTGATACGGATCCAACCACACGACGCACTTGTGCTTCAAAAGCGACTCGATCAGCAGTCTGTGATGTACATTGTGTTGATGGCATTGTACAAAAAGTCCATGGAGCGCATTAAAGCGGCTAAGTTGCTCCCACCGCCACCGCCCCCGCGTCAGCAGGTCACCATCGCCACGCAAACGAAACGCCTCGTCGCTTCGTCCCCCTCACGTGACTCCTCGCACTCACCCCACGCTCCTCCTGCAGTCCTACCCATCACGCCGCACCTTGACGACAGCGTGGCCACATCGATGCTGATGAGTGACGATGGCGGTGGGGATGAGCTGCGGGTGCGTCAACTCATGCAGATGGCGTCACCGCATTCAAGCGTGGATAATGGCAGCTTTATCAACGAAGCGTTGGCTGTCTTTGCCGCCGCACAGGAGGACCAGGAGCGCGATGCGGTGTGGTCGAGTATTGTAGGCAACGCGAAGGCAACTGCGTCCGCAGCTCATGCGAACCCGAAGCCCACTGACAAGCGAAGCGCGAGGCCCAGCGGGGGTGTTGGCAGTGGTGCTGCGCGACGCA
>CYKH01001666.1:0-21555 GCA_001460835.1 Bodo saltans
TCAGGCCCTTCAACTAGCGACTGTAAACTTCCATTGACGCGCCTTCTTCCCTTCGATGTCTCGCTCTGGAAGCGCCTTGGTCTCCGAAACAGTTTCTGCTGGAAGTTCCCCTCCAATCAGTTTTTTGGGAACCGACGTCCCGTTGTTTTTTTTGAAAATTCTTTGCTCGGCGAAAAGAAAATACAAAAAAAAAAGTAACAAAAAACTGAAGCAATAGTTCTAGTGGAACTTCAGAAGACTTGTGTTACATCGCATGCTGTATTCTAAGGGATAAATAAATCATCAAAACAAAACCCAATGAGAAACAGCATCAAATGGACGGATCGATGCCGAAATCGCCAACGCGCTGCTCCAACCTCAAGGAAGAGCTTAGGCTTCTGCGAGCTGAGTTGTCCTCAGCAGACTTCTCTTTCGCTCTCTTAGTGCCAGATCCGGCTCCGTGTTCAACAACAAGCTCGCAGGGCCCAGTCACTGTCACACCACCAAGCAACGTTACTGGTGGCATGAGTCGTTGGGGAACTGGATCGTCTTCTTTGTTTGATGACTGCGATGCCCCTTCGCCATCATCGTCGACTGCACAATGTACTCCGGAGAAGGCTCCGGTACAACGAGGGGGCAAAGGTGGAGCAGGACCTGTTCACGGTCCTTCTGTCCAGCAGAATCGATTTCATAAGATAAGCGACGAGGGGTGCGAGGAGCTTAAACAAGCAGGACTGAAGAAAGCAGCAGCTCGCTCACCGACTGCAATGGGCATTGCAGAGGCGGCGTCGTCAAACGCGATGTCCTCTAGTAACGCTGCATCAACAAAGAACCCACAGAAATTTCGTTTTCTGCTCGTCACAGATTTTGAGTGCACATGCGACTCCGGTGAGCCCAATTACCCACATGAGATCATTGAGTTTCCCGTTGTTGTGGTGGACACTCGGTTGAATCGCACGGTGGGAGAATTTCACACGTATATTCGTCCTGTGCGTAACCCTCAGCTGACCACCTTCTGCACGGAGCTCACTGGCATCACACAGGATATGGTCCAACGTGCGCCAACGTTGCCTGAGGCGTTGATCATGTTTGATGAGTGGATTCGTTCAGTGCTCGTGCCGTTGGTGATGGCGGCAACAGCACCAGCAACCTCCTCACTCAGTGAAGAGGAGGAGTCCGACGCAGCCTCGAGGTGCAGTCCCTCGACGGCGTGGACAGCAGAGGCCCAAACGTTGTACGATTCCATCATCAACGTCAGCTCCCCCTGCCCTGCGGTGATGTTTGTAACGGATAGTCCAACGGACATGCGCCATTTCATGTACAACTGCCATGTTATCCGTGACTCTATTGCATTTCCGCCAATCTTTTATCAGTGGCTGAATGTACGGCGTGCGTTTGCAGATCACTTCCGAGTCAAGCCGGAGCGGCGTGGACAGCAGAGGCCCAAACGTTGTACGATTCCATCATCAACGTCAGCTCCCCCTGCCCTGCGGTGATGTTTGTGACGGATAGTCCAACGGACATGCGCCATTTCATGTACAACTGCCATGTTATCCGTGACTCCGTTGCATTTCCGCCAATTTTTTATCAGTGGCTGAATGTACGGCGTGCGTTTGCAGATCACTTCCGAGTCAAGCCGGAGCACTTGATCAAAATGCTGCGAAGGCTGGGGCTGCAGTTTCACGGCCAGCATCACAGCGGTATTGACGATGCCAGAAATATTGCACGTGTGGCAATGTCCTTGATCCACAAAGGTCATAGGCTGCTACATGTGAGTAAAATTGCCTACCAGACGGAGGGGGAGTTGGAGTCTCAGCGACGAGCGTCAGACTTACTGATGGAGCTTGGCGATGATTGTGACGTGGGGGCGGCCCGGGGTCATCGAGCTGGCGGTGACAAGGCGAAGAAGAACAACGGTAGTAGTGACAAGAGGCCTTCCAAGCGATGACGCTTGCACACCACTCGTACATTTCTTGCTAACACACAAACACACACACACACACACACCACATTACTCACCCTCACACATCGCTCATCCGAAACTGTTGCTTTTTTTTTGTCAACAACGAAGTTCACCCATACACTGTATGCCCCCTTAGTGAAAACGCTCCATCTGAGTCAGTTCCATGCACCGATCATACAGCTCCGTTGACAGGAGAAAGTTGCTCAACCAAATTTTTGGTGACAACAGCGGCTCGCCTAACTCACCAGGTGCTCATAACACAAGATCATCAGCGGGGGCTGCGACGTCATCACCACACAATGGAGGGACCCCGATGGCAGTTTGCGCACTATGCGGGCATCGATACGTGGCATCGTTCAATGCGCAAGATGCCGAGGCTCGATGGCGAGAGCACACGGCATCCGATGAGCATCAGCGTCATGTCAAGCGCTGGCTTGGTTCGGTGCCATTGCCGCAATCCAACACCACCCCTCTTCGATCAGAGGTTGTATCACCAACTTCTTCTGCTCACCACCACTTGCCGTTTGTATTCCCCTCAGTTCACGACGAGTCTGTGTTGTCAGAGCCTCCCACACCAGCACCAGCACTTCGCGTTACGTTGCATCCTCGGGTTTCCTCCTCCTCACACATGCCCACGACGCCGCATCACGAGGACCGGGGTGCGGTCCCACCATCGATTGATCGCAGTGAGTTTGTCACTGGTCACCTCCCCCCTCTCGAAGATGAGTCTCCTTTGCGTGCTCCTTTTCCCGCCACTCACTCCGTCACACCAACGCCACAAGAAACGACAACGGCGCAGCTAGAGGAGGGGGGTCGTACCACCACCGCTACCACTGCCCTTCGTAGTGCAGCAGCAGGTCACAGTGCAGCAGCGCAACATCATATTCACCATGTAGTGGGACATCATCACTACATCAGCAATGACTGTGCTACTCAAACCGACGTCGTTGAGATGCATGATGCTTCTGGTGTCCACCACCAACAGTGGACAGATGAACAAGAGGAGCGTGTGACGACGCTGTTCCAAGAGAGGTGCCAAACACGTAAGTTGCTTAGCTGTTTTATCCGCTGGCATCGCCGATGGTTTGTGGCAGAGTTGCGGAAGGTGACCGTGCGGGAGAAGTCGAAGTATGTTACCAAGAGCGAGGGCCTCATTGAGGGTGAGGATTTCATTCCACAAGGTAGACCTACAGGCCCCACAATGCCTACGGGCCCCACAATGTTTATTCGTCGCGAGGAAATGATGCACGACGAACCTCAATTTCCCTACACTTCTTCATCGCAGACGCAGGAAACCGATGCAGCCTCACGGCCGGAAAGCCCTCACACTTTTCAGCAAGTCACACCACATAAGAAAAATGAACGCCGCACCAGCCGCAAGCATCGTGCTGCAAGTAGTGAAAGTAATGACTCTGTTGATGGCCTCTTGTCACTGTTGACGCCAGAGACACAGAAGCGAGCGGCTCGAGTGCTTGGTCGGAGTCCACAGAAAAGAGTTCATCACACTGACGCTGTTCCTCATCGAATACTGAATTCGTTCGATCGACGAACTTCGCGGCATCTACAACCCTCACAAGCGTACAACCAAGTGAGCGAGTTTCCTCGGCATCGTCGTGCTCCAGATGTGTACGATGCAGAAGAGGACCGATTGCGGGGTCTTGTCCGCAAGCTCTTACACGAGGACTTAAATCACTGGCGTGGTGCTGAGCGGCAGGACTTATACGCCGCCGCGTCAAAAGTTGCAGTGCAGGCGCTAGAGTCTGTCGCGATGATCAAACAGTTGCGCAAATCTTCATCGAACGGCGCACACAAAGCGGGGAAATAGAAAACGTACGAGTATAATAGAGTGCACGGTCGTATCATGATCCATTCATGAGAATTGGAGAATGACAGTAATTCCGTTTATTTTTCATTGTTGTGTGTTTGATTTTTTTTTTTGCATTTTCTTAATTTTTTGCTCCTCCTTTACACTCAGAACCATCGCTCAAATGACAGAGATGACCGGCGTGCCGATCATACCGAAATGCTTTTCGTTGTTGGGGCCCACGTCTTCACCTTCATCTTCAGGACTGCTACTATCTCGCCAGCGGATTTTGGAGGCACAATACCTTGCACAGACGATTGCAGGTCTCTCGTCTGAAGGTTCGCTCCTTACTCCACTGGGACGCTCTATTCTCGAACAGACCTTTCGATCATCGCGAGATGCCCAGCCGTCGAGCAAAACCAATTCACTTGATCACTCCAGCGATACAACAACTGCAGAACAGACGTTTTCATCGAAAGTAGAGGGTGTCATGAGCAGACTGGAGGAGCTCACGAACGAAATACTTAACTCCTTCAAAGGGGTTCTTGAAGCTTGGATCGCTCACTCGGACAGAAATGGATGCCCTCTGTTGCATTATCATTTGCAATACGAGAATGCCCCCACTAGTCCAGGATCAATACCACAAAGCACATCAAGCGCTGTGGTGTGTGTGGTCACCGTTCGACTTGCCAGTGCAGTCAAGGAGTACAGTGAGGCGCAGCTCGCCATCGAGAGGGAAGTATCGTCGCGCTACTATTGCCGACAGCCACTCTCTTGGACGAGTGCGCAAGCAGCTGCGTTCTACTTCCCTCCCTCAGCAGAAGCAGATAATGATGATGATGATGATGATGACAACGGTGGAATTGCTGATAGCGGAAGAACGGAGTTTTTCGCAATGCTGAAGAACAAAATAGTTCACCGATCTGAAGACATGTCGGTAATAAGAAAGAAACGCGTTCGGTCTCCGGAGGCAAGCGATGGATCCCTCAGTGGTGGGGTCGTACTAGGCTCTCTACGCACCTCGTGTAGTGAGCCGATGCAGTGCTCTTCAAGATGACAATGTTGTTGAGCAAACGTTTCCCCCCGCCCCTCTCAAGAAGATCGAGAGTGTGTCTGACATTCAAGAGTCACCATCGACCTTGAAGCTGTCGCTGTCTGCCAACGGCTTTCTTCGTTCGTTGATTCGTTTGTGACGTTGTTGATTTGCATTTTTAAAAAAAACTCACAACGGCTTTTTCTTGTGAACTCATCGCATGTGAGTGAAGATTCTGAATTGTTTTTCTTTCGGATTGATTTTCGCAAGCGACTAGAAGGCATCGTCCTTACTTCTCACACTATTTAACGAATCCCCAAACCCACAGCCATGGCCATGTCTGGAGTTACTGTGCACGACTCGTGCATCGCCACCTTTGAGGAGCTCAAGAGGAAGAAGGCTCACCGCTACATCATTTTCACGATCGAGAACACCACCACGATTGTCATTCAGCACAAGGGCGAGCGCACTGCAACGTACGATGACTTCATTGGCAAGTTCACCAACGATAGCCCCGCCTACGGTGTCTTCGACTTCGAGTACGAGACCCCTGATGGTCCCCGCGAGAAGCTGATCCTCATTTCCTGGATTCCCGATACCAGCAAGCCCCGTGCTCGCATGCTGTACAGCAGCTCCAAGGTAGCGCTCGATAACCTTGACAGCAGCCTGCTCTCTATTCAGGCCAACGACGCGTCCCAGGTTGCTCGCGAGGAGGTGCTCGCCAAGGTGAAGGCCAACAAGTCCGCTTGAAGGCCTTGCCTTTTCGAGAAAGTCGTTTTCCCAAGTGTGAGATGAGTGTTGCAATAGTGCACTAACGAAAGAAAAAAACAACAACACAAACACAGACAGAAATCAAAATGCTGCTTGGAGAAGAAGAAACCAGAGGTGCAACGCGAATGACCAACGAAATCGAGAGCGGTGCATCTGCGCAGCTTAGGGGGTACGCGCGAAAAAAGTGAAGCGATTACTCCCAAGTTGGTTCACCTTCCCTTGTCCTACGTTTTCTTTCTTTCCGACAAAAAAAATCCAAAAAACAAAAAAAAAAAATGAGTGGAATCGCACATCCAATTGTGGCCACCCACCCTCTCCAGCTTAGCACCAAGAGCGGCCTAGTGCGCGCGTTGTTTTCTCCACTCCAAGTGCTCGGTGGGTATTTGACAGGTGTGTGGTGGCATGACAACAACTGAGAGCGATCGTTAACTTATGCTTGTGCTCCTAAAAAATCCTCTTGGTGTTTGTGTTTGCGCTTAGGGACTTTAAGAGAAGGACGAAACATCTTTTTGTTAAAGTTAGCTAGGCAGAAAGGTCAGTTCAAGGGACTAGGGAACCCTCTTTTCTTTACCACTTATTTCATCTTTCACGCATCCTTTTCACAAACCTTACCTAGCCAACATGCGCTGCTGCACTCCGATGTCTTTGGAGCACGAGACCCTCAATGCTCAAGCGACGTCGTACAAGCAGAGTGGCGGTGTGAATCACAAAGTCCCCTCGCTGCATTGCTCCTACGCCGTGTTATTCACCTCGCTGTTCCCCGAGTTTCTCAGCGGGTACCTCAGTGCATCCGACGTGTTGAATGTTGGGATGGTCTCGAAAGCGTTTTATCGAGCCGTTCAGCAGCCACAAGTGTGGAGGACGTTGTTGCAGTGCCATTTCCGATTCTCTGACGCTGACATAAAGGCACTGGATCGTTTGACTGCGGGGCCCCTTGCAAGCGGAGGTAGCCCCTCAACACCAAGCAGCAGTCTGTACGTGCGGGCGCAGCAAGCCTCGAGTTTTGTGTTGCGACCAGGGTGCACAATTGACCCGCTCATGCTGGCGGCAGACTTTCCTCGACTTGCTCGTGTGCTGCACGGCCAACCCGTGTCGTGCGCTTGTTCTACTGGACGGAAGTCGCTGCCGTCGCCTGATCGGTGCACGTCAACACTCGCTGGCTACTTGACAAGCTCGCAAGGGGTCACCCCAACACCCTCTCGTCATCGGCCGTGGTCCACAACGATGAGCAGCCAGCAAGTAGGTCTCGGAGGGGGGCGACCCAACAGACTTGAATTGGTAACGCCCACATCAGTGCAGGAGGAAGACGATGACAACGATTTCGGTGAATTCCACTTAAGAGCGAGCATTCACGACTTGGTTGCCAATGCAGGGCAAAGGGGAGGAGGCCACGTCCCTATCCTCCCATCCATCCGTGCACCTCTTGAGTCAATGCAACTTCCTGAAGATGATGCGTGGAGTGGAAGGTGGCACAACGAGCTGCCATCCCAACACGCCAATGAATACTTGTTCCACGTCGAACAAGGCACCCACGCCACGTTATCGTCGTTTGAAGGTATCGTTCTTGAGCCGCTTGTTCAAAGCACCCATTTCGGCGATGATGACGATGATGGCACTTATGCTTCAGGGGCACTCGTTTTGGGAAGCGAGTGCCACAATCGCTTCTCTGAGATTTGGGAATCACAAGAAGCATCACGCCAACCAACGTCGGCGACAACTGTGCTCCATCTCCCATTGGAGCCCTTTGAATACTCAGAACCCCTGCACGATGATGGTGTTCGTAGCAGCTCCCTCATGAGCCACTGGTTTGGTAGTGGCGTGGACAACACCACCCCAGTTCCCCGTGTCCTGGCTACATGGCACCACGACGACGATGGTGAACCTCATCAGCAAGAAGAGTGGGCAGCAGCAGCAGTGTGTACGAAGCGTGATAGTGAGTGCTGCAGCACCAACACGGTGGTTCTTGCGTCGGTTGTTTGCGCAGAGACTCTGGTATCGTCGTTGCGGTGTGGTGCGGATGTCTATCCTTTTCAGAAGTTGTTCGCCTACGTGCATCGTCACCGCGTGAGAACATTTCTTGACGACTCTGCCAGCAGCCGTAGCGAAGCTCTGGAAGCTTTCCAAAGTGATCGTTGCGAAGAGGCACTCGAGCTCATCAACAAGAGCGTCGAGCGTATGATGGAGGGCGGATGTGGGAGTACCACTGCGACCAACCTTCGAGATGCGCTGGTGCGAGACCTTTTGCTTCGTGGTCGCATCCTACGGGCGCTGCAACGCGACGACGAAGCTCTTGGTGATTTCGCATTGGCATACGTGCTCGATGAATCATGTCAGGAGGCCTACGCCGAGTCTTCTGTCATCGTCACAGGTGCAGAGCGATGCGCAACTCTCGCTGCGAACGTCCTCAGTTCCTCATTTCTCGTGGATGCTGCGTACGATGAGTTGGTTGTCGCCGGGAAAAGCATCACAGATTGTGCTGCATTCCTCTTCGAAGTGCTGTTCTGGCGTGGCCCCTCGCCAATGCTGTACATGTACCAATATCTAATGTGCGACACGATTGGGTATCGCCCAAGCCGACTTCTTCTGAATGCGGAACGCCTTGCTGAGTCCCCTTCGGAGCGCTTAACGATACGGTCATGGATCCTGCATGACAGTGGACACCTTGAACAAGCACGATCCACCGCAGAGCTGGCAGTATCATTGATGTCGCACGATGTAACGCGTAGCGTCGCTACAACGGAGCAACGTTGCGTGGAGATGACCAAGTGCCTTATGGAAATTCACAACATAGAACAATTTTTTACCACACATGCTCCCACAACAGCCTCGCACATTGTACAAAAGCTCGTGGCAATTCGCGAAGCTATGCAAGCTCTCAATGATGTGGACCTTGCCTCCGTTCTGGCAGTTGTCAACGTCGAAGAGATGCGCGTGTTTGTGCAGGCACTGTATCAGTGCGACGTGGCAGATGGCAGCAGGAGCCGTGAAGACATTGCAAGCAAACACTGCGCTGCTTTACTGACTTCTTCTTATGCTACGTCAGCGATTGCGTCGTTCTCGTACTTCACACTGGCGTTCATGAACAGGGACTCCGATGTTGCGGTGGATGCCTACAAGCGTCATTTATTTTCTCAGTCACTGCCTTCACGCACAGCGACTGCACTTCAAAACCTTGGCTACATTATTCTCAAGCGGCAAGGCCCCGCCGCTGCACTACAACTTTTTGAGACTGCTCGTGTGATCCTCCCAACGCACATTCAAACGCTGAAGAACATAGCTCGATGCCACACGCAGTTGGGCAACACTGAGGATGCCTATCACGCCCTGTCCGCTGCCGCAAATAGCACTGTGTTCCGTGGGCCGCGTGCTGAGGTGCTGTATGAACGATCGTGCTTGACCAGATCGCACATCGAAGATTTGAATCTCGCTACGGACTTGAACCCGCGGTTCTCCCATCCGTACAGACTCAGAGCTGCGATGTTCATGGACAGGGGCGACGCACACGCGGCTATCGAAGAAATGGGCAAGGTGATTTCACTCACGATGAGTGCAGAGGACGTGGAGCTCCGAGCGCTCTTCCGAAGGGATGCTGGTGATCGATCAGGAGCGATGAGGGATATGGCCTTAGCTGTGACCCTCGTACCCACTAACAAAGAGTACCGCAACGCGTTGCGTGAATTAGTTGTTTTCGACGCACTGAATACGTGGAATTCGTCCTCTAACTCTTTCCCTACTGATGGCGACAGTGGCGACCTTGACGAGGAGTTGCTTCATCTAAGGCAACTGCCAAGTTCCACCCCATCTACACCGGTGACACAAACCCCAATCGATACACAACACGATCGGTTACGAAATGCTGTCATTGACGAAGAGACGGATCGGACGGTGGTGGACGTATTGGGCCTGATCTATTCATCCAGTCATACGTGAGATGGAGAAGATAGGAGAACTCCCTCATCTTGTGCTAACATTCCTCGTCATCTACCTCCTTCGTCAAAAAAAAAAGATGACCAATATCCACATCTTCTCGTCATTCAGATTATGACGGTACCCATTTTTTTTTTCTTTTTTTGCTTTGTGTACTGTGAAACTCCCTCTGTCCCTCCCCCTCCCACAATTTTCAGCAACACTCGTTCTCCTCTTTTGTCACCCCACATTTGTGAAGATTAGTGCGATTGGCAACACTACTACGAGTGGTGTGTCTCTCCCCCTCCTCTTCTTTCCTTTCTTTGATTCATTGTTATCAAGTTGTTCGTATGCGACGAGGCACACTTCCACTTTGTACCGGGGAGATGTCTCGTAGTTCTTCTGCAGACGAGGAAAAAAAAAAGAATAATAAAATGCTGAGCATATTCCACATGTTGCTGATGACGATTTGCCTTTTTTTTTTCTTCTCCCATTGACGCAGTGTGAGTTGGCAGAAGTTGAGCGATAACAGAACGAAAAGAGAACGTGAGAAACAACTAGAAGAAGTGCGTCAAACCATTATCACCAAATGTTCAATCGAATTGCGAATGGAGAGGCGCTGCGTGCCGAAGGCCATCTGCGTGGCGATGAGCCCAAGGAGCACAAAATGACGTTTTATAGCACCTTCAAAGACCGACACCGAAACACCGAGGGTAGGCCAGTGGTAGACGTATCTGTACCGTTTAACGCAATGGACGAGACACACAAAGGACGAATGTTCGGCGTCGCGAAGGGCGTTGTCTCTTTCTTGTCTATGAATCACTTTACCGGCCTGAAGGAGCAGGTTCCCTACACAGACTCGCACCACACATTCGAGCTTAGTTGCTTGACGACCTTCGGCATCCAAATTTGCTGGATTAACCACTACATGGGCAAAACAGGCGTTGGAAACGTCCCCATGAACAACCCTCATTTGTACTTCGCCACATCGCTCGCAACGTACATTGGCTTCATGCGTTGTTTAGTTGCTGGCGCTGTTGCATCGTTCGGGTATTTCTACGTGTATGAGTACCTCTACACGTACGTTCCAGGCTTCAAGATCAAGGATCCGAGCCACAATGGTTGGCAACGTGCGTTTGACGAGGGTCAGTCAACCTACATGGCTCGCATTGTTGCATCCGCCTTCCCAGCCCTTGGCTACATCTTATTCTCCCGACGCTTGAAGCGAAGCTCCAATGTCTTCTTGATCACCGCAGGAGTGTCCGTGCAGTACGAATACGCTCGTTCGCAGGTGTTCCCTGGTACGAGGCTTTTCTACAACGTGCAAGCGGAGAAGTGGCTCTCGAAGGAGGCCAACATGGGTAGTCTTGCAGGTGACATGAGACGAAAGGACGATGTCGATACCAACAAGACGAAGGCTGCGGGGCAGTTCCGTTACACTCGCATGACGGCCGGTATGCTGCAGGACATTATTTGGGAAAATGCAACGCACGAGACGCGGCCTGGGTCTCAAACAAGCTACAAAGTTGACAATCCGTGGTACAATTGGCAAAAGGCGCCGCAAGCGTACAACGAAGCTCCGATCAGGGTCAAAAATGACCTTTGGAAGATGCCGTCGGTGCTTAACGCAAGAAATATGTCCGGCGCACTGGACGCCAGATAGTCTGAACAGTGCGACGGTCTTTTGCGTTGGCTGATATTGTCAATACAGTCTGTCATCGGTTTATTTCCTCCCAGCCAAGCTCCTTTCTCTCTCTCCCTTCTACTTTTGCAACTATTTTACGGTTAGTTTGTTTCACTTTTTTTTTTTCTTCTGGGGATTTCATTTTGTTTTAGTGACCTCATGTAGCGCAGATTTGTGAGCTTTTCACGGCGCTTTGCGGCACTTCGCAATTTCGTTAGGATTGGGTGCTTTCCTCTTTTGTTCTTTTGACCTCCCCCACTTACTTTATTGTGCATTTTCCCCCTCCACAACGGAAGGGATATGAGGCAACGCTGCCGGCAGCCAGACGGGCTGCTTCCTAGTGCGCGCGTTATTGATGATGCGAAAGTATTTTGCAACCTGACGAGCAACAAAACAGACAACAACAAAAAAAAAAGACAAGAGGAGCCGCAGAACCTTTGTAGTACGACGAGCCACAAGATTCGTGCTGATTTACTCCAATTGATTTTTACTTTGTTTGAAAACGCGATTCACTTTTGCAGCTTTCTGTGTTGTTACAATACAAGTAACACAAACAATAGAGAAATGCATCGCTCTTCATCTTCAGCAAGTCGTAATCGTATGACTGTTAGCAAGTCAACTGGCGCCATCAACGGCGCCGCCGTCCAGAAGTTGTTTCACCAAAAAAAGCAAGCTGACATCAAGCATGCTTCCAATAAGATGGAGAGAAGAGAAAAGGCGTTTACGCCAGGAGGCTCAGGTAGCGGCGCCGTTTCAGGTCCTTCCACGCTTCCAAAATCAGGAGGACAGATGCTCGTGAGCGATAGTGACTCATCAGAGGACGCCCTCCTGAGCACAGCATCACAATACACGAAGCACTTTGATCAAGGAAACGATGGTTCTTGCTTTTTGCTACGTTGCCGAAAGCAGCTTCACGAAAAGTCTTTAAACCATAGTGAAAAAGATAAGATTCAAAACGCTCCGCGCACGGAAATTGAAGAAGCGACGGAGTTCCGTAAGAACTTGTACATTATTCGCCATGAGAGCGGACTTCAGCGTCGCCGAGCAGTGGACCCGTACCTGCAGCTCACCGGCGCACAAGTAGATCTCCATACAGTGATTCCGAACTCGTCATGCGCGAACAAAATGTACAAGGAGCACCATGGATGGATGATCAACAACAACTCCCGCCAGCAGCTGACACACGACAACGTTCCACTGATGACACGCATTATGCGTGGAGAGTACTACACTGGCAATCCTTCCCGACGAGGCGTCCGCAACAACTTTGTCGAGCTAAATCGGAAGCATGTTCGAGCAGCAAGCGCCGCTAGCCGCGTATTTCCAGAGCCCCATTCTCGCGACCACTGCCACAATACACATGCTGATAAGGCAACGCGATTGCCTTCGTGGAACTGAGAGGCAACCATTCTTCCACTTCCAACTTCAGCAACCCAAACGTTAGATAGACGCACAACACATTACACAACACCTTTGTAGACATTTTTTTCGAGCACGAGGCAAGAAAGAGCGAAAAGCACCGATGAAACACGTGAACTTCTCATGTTCTTCAGAACAAATTTAGCTTGCTTCTCATTATTTATTGTTTCTTCATTGAGACAACAGTGTTTTCTATTGGGGAGGCCATCACATGGGGGCGGCGGACTCTCGGGATGATTCCACACCCATCCCCCCTCATCACTTTCCTCACAGGAGTCCTACAGGTAAGTCGCAACTTAGGCAGCAGTTTGCAGCGCAACAACGACGCTACATATCCCGTTTGAATCCGTTGCGAAGTTTCGACCCAAGCGTCTATGAGAACGCCACGAACGTCTCAGTAGTGTATGCCAGGAATCCGCTATGTGACGCCGCGGCGTTGTGTGATATTGCACTGGTGCAGGCCCTGTTGCGAGATGCAATAACCGATGTGAATGCGATGAGCGAGGAGGGCGAAACTGCACTTCACGTGGCGACTCGTCGAGGTCACACGACGCTCATGGAGATGCTACTCGACGCAGGCGCTAGGGTGAACGGCACGGATCGCAATGGTTTCACGCCTCTGCATCACGCTATCCAATGCGACCTCCGGCAAGCGAAGGTGCTGCTCGATGGTTTCTACCCGCCCAACTCAATGCAGGCCTCAGCGTCGTCCACGTACATTGCATCGAGCAACGAGGCCCTCGTAGCACTACTGCTGCAACGAGGTGCACTGCCTAGCCGGCGGAGCCTCGACGGTACGTCATGCTTTTTATTTGCGCTGCGACGCCGCATGGTGGCGGAAACGGTGCTGTTTATGAAACATGATGACACTGCGAAGCTTATCACGCTGGATGCGCCGCCCTCGGCCACTGGCGAGACTCCTCTGCACCTTCTCGCCGCACTTAACGTTGTGAACCTTCTCGATGCGAGCCTCAAGAGCAGGTTTTTCACCCCAAGCCGTCTGAAGCCCACCACGCAGCCCGGCATTGTCGCAGCGATTGCTGAATATCGAACTCGTTGGAGTGACACCTACCAACTTCCTCTGCTGGTAGACAGTTTAGTGTCAGCCTCGACGGTTCCAGTGTCGATCGGAGCGTCGATTCCACTGGCTGCTGAGGATATATCCGTAGCGACCCTGAATCCAGAAACACCAGAAGAGGCCATGTCGCTTGCAAGAAACTGCAGGGTTGGTCGATGGGAGGGACGTTTGCGTAACGGTCCTGGGCTCGATGACGATGTCAGCAGCATGACGAGGGCCCCAGGCACATTGTCGGCAATCTTTCCCCTGCCGATTGCACAACGCCAGCCGATAGATCTTGCATCGATGGTTGCCTCCGACCGATTTCGCGCTAGTGGCACCATTCCGTCGCCGCACGCAAACGAGAGTGAGTTGGAGTGTCACTTATGGGCACCGGCACGTGTTTCCGACACGGAGAGGCCATATGTGGGTGTGATTCAGAAAATGATGCGTCTCGTGATTCTGCAAGAGCTTGGGAGCGGACTTCAAGCTCTGCGCAAGGCGAACGGTAACCGCAGCCCCTCAAGTCGTAGCCCTGCGAGCCGCAGCCCCGTTAACCAGAGCCCCAGCGTGAGCCCAACGAGCTCAGGTCATCCGCTTTACGAGTCTATTGAGCATGAAGTGCCACAGAAGCCAAAACCAAGTGCCAAAGCGTTCTTATCATTTGAACTCTTTTGCGACCTGCTTGACCGATTGGAATCGCCATCTGAACGTAGTGCGGCAGATCGTGATGGTGCTCGAGGGAGCGGCGCGCAAAGTCCCACAAGTGGAGACGACGATGATAGAAGCGTGCCACTGTATCGACGCGATGAATCCATCGAGGCGATGTCATACTTCGCCTCACCACCATCGGCGGCCACCCCAGTACCTTCCGTACCGACCCAACAGGCGCCAACTGCTGGCGCTACGCGGCCGATGGGCCTCAAGAGCCGCATGCAGCTTCTCTTAGGAGAAGGTGCCACCCCGTCCCTCCCTGTCCTAACAGCACTGGGCAGTGCTCCGCGCACAATGAGTGACCCGGCCGCTTTCCAAGACTTGCGAGTTCTCCTTCCGATGGCACGCACAACTGCCATCAACCCACTCGATGCCGTCATGACCGTTGCCAACAGTGTGCCGCCTTTGCTTTACACCCCGCTAGCGATGTGCAATAATACCGGGACGCTGGCGACACCGCTTAGCGAAAAGCGATGCATCTTAATGCTGATGTGTCTTCGTGCACAGCTACTCGCAGAAGAGTCATTCGGTTTCCTTCTCCATGACTGCTGACGATGCATCGCCCACAACTATCGTGCAAAAGGTACCGCAATGAGCATTCAGTGTTCATTTTCATCTTGACAATTTGTGACGCGCTTCGACTGACTTCACAACAGAACTTATGTGTGATCTTGTAGTATCTCTTTGAAAATGCGTCGCACCTCTCATCACCGCATTGTTTCCTTGATGCACTTCCCTGCAACGAATCATCATGTTCCCTTTATCCTTTTGAGTCAGTGAGACTCGCGGCTAGCGGTCGTCGGTTGAACCATACAAACATGGCACTTTGGAGGTCACTGCTTCTTGTAGTGGCAATGATAGCCATAGCCACAAGGCCCCTCGTAGAGGCAAGTCTCACCGCGGAAGACTTCCGTGCAGAAGTGCATCGTGTCGACCCTTCTATCTTTCCTTTGCAAAGGCCCTTATCTCCATTCTCGACAGAAACACATACAATGGACGTGTCGAACGTCGTACAGCGTTTTTTCAATGCGGCAGGGCTAGCGTTGCTAAACAGTTGCTGTCGAGATTGGATGCACAGTTACGACGGTGCCGCCTCAAGCGTGTCGGCTCAGTACGAAGAGATGATATTCGATGCTTGCAAGATGCTTCCTGATGAACATGACCTTGGAGCAGCGCTCTCATTGCTCCAGTTACGCCGTGCAACTGCGCAGGCGACAACTGATGGTGAACAGGATCCACCGTACTTTGGGTTCATCCCAAAATTTCTTGGACGCATTGTTGCACCTGCCACGGCCGTGTTAGAAATCACACCATGCAACACGACGATGTCTGTGCAACCATTGTTGAACGCTACGACCGGTGTCATCACAATCCGTGTCGATGCGTTCCGCGCTACCAATTCTTCGTCCATAATCTGTGTCGACAACATGTGGTTTTCTGTTGGTGCAAAGACCTCCTCGTTGCGCATTGAGGGCACTGGGTCGTATGTGGCGTCACTCGCGGTGGATATGACATCAGAGTCTATCGCATGGGATGCCTCGACCAATGGTGTCCGTGTGTATCGATTTGCACACAGCGATCCTTGGGTTGGTCTCGTGCAGATTGTGGACACGCTGCTCCTGTTCTTACCCCAGCTCACTGGCCACACAGACCCAGTGAGCGCCCTTTCAAACGTGAATTTTATCAGCAACTACTCGTTGATGACTCCGTACCCCATCCCTCGCCCATTTCCATACGTTGTCAACGTGAGCACCACCTCTGACATCCACGACGGGGATTTATTCGCCAAGATGGACTTGGATGGCATTGGGCCCATCGAGGCGTTCGCGCAGGGAACCACGAGTGGACACACGGCATTCGCGTTGCGTAACACGACGACTGGGGAGTTGTTTGTTTGCGAGTCGGTGGCACAGGGCATCATCTGCACATTGTACGACGTTTGGATTCAACAAAAGCAATCGTTTGGTTCCAATATTGTGCTCGTGCCTCTCGACCCCAGCCTGCGTGCTGTCTTCAACAACAGTGCCGCATGGGAGCACGTCAACAAGTTCCTCGGAAATCAGTACGGATATTTCAATTTTTTCTTCGGATGGGTAGATACCGAAGAAAAGAACTTCCCATGCTTTCCGTGGGAGTGGAAGCGGTGCCTATCGTCAGAGTTGGTGGAATTTGTGATGCTATTCCTTGATGCCAGTGTGCCGGAGGTCGCTAGCACATTTTTTGGACAAGCACTTAACCACCGAGCACAAACGGGAGTGCTCGACATGCCGATTTCAGATGTCATCTATGCCGCGTCAAAACATCTTGCCATGTCATTCAAACGTCTGATGACAGTCCCTGAGGACGATGCGTGGCTCTATAACTCAACTAAGCGTGGGGTACCTGGTCGACAGTTGCTGCCCTCGGAGGTGTGCAGTAGTTTTGCGTGCAGCACCCTTCGTGCAGCAGGTGTCTTCGATGCATCGATTCATTCGAACATCACCTGCACTGAGATTGATGTGTACGACATGTTTAGCATGAGCATATTCGACACCACACGTATGGGAGACGGGAGACCTACAGCATGCCTTGCCGCAGACCCCCACAACAACCTATGCCAACTGAGTGGGGGTTGGACTTTCCACTTAGTCGAAGATATGAACACACGCCCTGTGACGCCACAGATGTCACTTCACTGCGCAAGTCGCAATCCTGTTCCATACGACCGGGAGGGATGCTAAGCTGATTCTTCTTCTGTGCCTTTGACACATCGCGAACTTGTTTCTTTTTGTGTGTATGTACGAATCGCTCCAGCATATTTTCAGTCAAACGTAATCGTTTTTTGTTTTCAAAAGTAGACTTCTGCCAAATCATTCTTTCATTGCTCCTCGATCGAATTAACGAGGGAAAGGAGACATGAGTGGTCATGAAGTAAATAAGGAGCCCTCACACGCCCCCCATGGGGACGATGTGGGTGTCCTGCAAAGCTTGAAAGTCGTTGGCATTCGCCTGGGAGGCAATGCGGCGCAATCACTCGCAACAGGCGCAGCAAGCTCAACAATGGCCAAGCAAATTCTACTGACGCCATGCTTCGCAGAGTCACGTGTGGCGGTATCGACCGTGCTCGCTGCCAAGGCTCAGCTCCAGGCATGTGCGACAGTGGTTCTCAAGATTCCACTGCGAGGTGAAACAATGGAACGCCTCGAGACGTTGGTTCGCACGTACATCGCTCAGCACCCCGACGTCGTCGAGAAGCTTGCTGCAATGCCAGCAGCTGAACAAGTTCTTGTGGCGGGAGTAGAAGGCAATATTGTGTCCGCCATTGCGTCTCTGGCGGTGCAGCAAGTATTCTTGTCGTGCCTGTGGCTTCGCAGTGGTGGCGATACCGAAGAGTTGAAGCAGGCGTCCATTGCAGCAACTGCTGGTGCGGCCGGAAGTTTGACGGGCAGCATCGTTGGTGCTGCGGTTGGCACGCTGCTGATCCCTGGCGTGGGCACCTCGGTTGGGAGCCTCCTCGGAGGCCTTGTCGGAGGACAGGCGATTGCCTACGCCATTCCCATTCCATTGAGCGCAAGTGAAGAGCGTGAAAAGATGGCCAATGAGCAGTGGAATCCGAGCAGAGAACTCGTGATACGTGAAGTAGACAACGACCAAGAATGGCTCGAGATTAGTGATGCCACAACGTCAGTGAGATTTCAACAGTTTGACAACCTGAGTGATGTGTTCGTCTCAACGACCAATGCATCGGTGAAACCAACAATGAGTGATGATGATGCCACCGGTGTGCCAGTTGTGAGTTCCCCCACATTTGTAGTGCCTTCTTCAAATAAAGATGTGGGCGATGACGAACTTATACTTGTGCTTGGCAACCGATGATCCATCTACAGGGACGGGTAGATAGTTGAAAAGGGCCTTGCTGTGGATTTTTTTTTTTTTTTTGCAACAGAACGCGAACAAATGAGATGTCGAGGTTTCGTTGCCTGTGCAAAGGAAATGGAGGAGAGGTCAAAGCGGTGGTTGAGAAGCATATGTACAAATGCCAAAACCGGTGCGATGGATCTTTGTGTTGTTGTGTACGTTTTTACTTTGTTTGCGCCCCTTCGATTTTGTTCACACTCTTCAACCTCAATTTCAACTTCAATTTCAGATAAATACCTTTTTATTGAATGCGCTTGATGTCCTGGATTTCTGTTGTCCCTCGTGTATTGTCTCATGTCTTAGAATTTCATAGACTCTCTTGAAAATAGGTAAATTAATTGTATCGAATCACAATCACGCGACAACTTCAATTCAACAAGATTCTTGTATCTAATGAGTAACAGCCCAGCACCAAAACCACCTGCAGGTTCGAGGGAATCACATGTGGTTGTCAGCTCGTATCAACAGCTCAAGGAAGTCACCACTGCATCATCGTCCCATAGATCGACCCCTCAAACATCGGACCCACCCGCGTGGGCGATGCCAGTCGTCCGTCAAGTGTTGTCACCCGCAACCCATTTGCTCCCTCATCGCACCTCAGGAGAGGGCCCTTCGCCTGATAGGACTGAGAACTCCAGGATATCGATGCTGGAAAGAGAGCTAGAGTCCAGGCGTGCTGCCATGAGCCGCATGGAGTCTGAGAACTTGTCGCTTCTGCGAGATATTACCAACTGGAAGCTCTCTGAGGAGGAACGTGCGAAGCGCCTGCACGAACAACATCGTGAGGAGACGGAAGGACTCCGCGATAAGCTCAAATTACTTGCATCGGAGTTTCAAAAGCAACAACCAGAGTCGGGAAGCGCGTCGTCGTCGTCTCAAGATAGACACGCGCTCATTCTCTTGCAACAAAAGATTGATATGCGCGACGCTGAAGTGGCGTCTTTAACTCAGAAGTTGATTGTGCTGGAGCAACAACGCATCCTTCAGCAAAATGCCCCATTGCATAAGAACACGGAAGGGTTACTTGGCCGCATTGAAGGCCTTGAGCAACTTCAAAAACAGAAAGACGAGGAGCTCAATGCTGCTGACAACACCATTCATGACCTTCGAAGGCAGTTGCAGGAGAAATCTGTAGACATATCGAGAATCAAACGCGACATTGCGGGCAAAGAGTCCATCATCGCAGACCTTCGTGAAGAACTTGAGTCCCTCAAACGGACCTCCGACGGTGCACGGCGCCAAATCGACGAGCTTCACATTCGAGTGAGAGTATTAACAGAGGAGGTCACGCTGAAAGAGACGCAATCACTTGAACACCAACTAGGCAGCAGAGGAGATCTCGATAAGCTGATGGAAGGATCCAAAGCGCAGGCCAAGGAACTGGAGCAAACAAAACAGCTCCTCCTCAAGGCGGATGCGGCGTCTCAAAAGTGGAGGCAAGAGGCGGATGCTGCTCGAGCAGAGCTGGCCGTATTAGAGTCAGCCGCATCAACGCTCAAGGCCCAATCGCAGCACCACTCGGTGGACACAGAAGAGCTTCACACTACAATCGATGACTTGCGTATTGCTCTCGCCGACACGCAAACTCGATTGCGTGTATGTCTGGATGAGGCCGAGCAGAGCAAATCGGCAGCAGAGGCTGCTCGAGGGTCACTTGAGGTTCACCTTGACGAGAATGTTCGTAAAATTGAGTCATTGACGATCGCTCTCCGAACGGTAGAGGAACACGCTGAGGCGTTGAAGGCAACAAATGCAAGAGTTCAACGTGAACTGCAATTGGAGCGTGATCACTCCCTCGGCCTCCAGCAACGGCTCGACGACGGAGCCACCAAGATTGCTGAACAGAGAAGTCTTCTTACGGAAATTGATGAACTCGCATTTGACATTAATAAGAAGCAACAACTGATCGCACACCATCATGAGCAGCACCAAGACACTATCAGAAAGATTGCGAGCCTTGAACGGGAACTTGAGCGTGTCCAAACAGTTCACGCTGCCACTCTGCACGAGAAAGATGCGTTGGAGAAGCAGATCACGGAGCAATCCTCCGAGATTCAACATTGGTACGAACGTGCAGAAATGTGTGAAGTTCTCGAAAAAAGAATAATTCAGTCGGACGCAGATGTGCGAGGAAAACACGAGGAACTTCAAGTACTTACTGTTGCCTACGAGGAGCTGCGCCACCACTGCAGCTCATTGCAAAGCCAAGTAGATCAAATTGTTCACCTCGAGGATGCCATGCGTCGCCTTGCGCATGAGAAGCAGGACGCCTTTCAGCAGTTCGAGCATGCACAGGTAACGTTGCTGAGTGAGCGAGAAGCACTTGCTCGCTTATCGTCGTCGCACGAGATTGTCCTCAAGCAACTGAGGTCCGCAGAGGACGAGCGAGCACTCCACTCCGCGGAGCTCTCGACCGCACGCGGCCTTGCTGCGAAACTGAACGAGGCTAGTCGTCAACTCGAACAGCGTGACGCTGACATCGAAACGGTGCGTGTGGAAGTTCATCGTGTAGAGATCACGAATCAAACGTTGCAGCACGAGAAATTGGAGTTAGGAAAGCAACTGCAAGGATCAGAACTTGCGCAAGCGGAACTCAGGAATGAAATCAGGAGGCTGCAAGTGCAGCTTTCAGACACGCAAACCAATCTTGGCCGCATTGAAGTTCGTGATGCCGACTACCGAAAGCGCAACGAGAAACTCCTGGAGCAATTCGAGGCGACAGAGAATCACAAAGTTGAGCTTCTTCTGAAAGTCCAAGACACCGAGGACGCACTTACAAAGCTGAGAACGCAACTCGAAGAAACGAGCCGCCGCGTCGCTGAGCTTCAAAGTCGCGTTGCTGCAACTCAAGAAGAGAAGAATAGCATTGAATCCCAGCTCCATGAGGCGCGTGGGCTGCTGCAGTCAACATCTGTTCGGTTTGCGGCTGCTGAGGAACAAGCTGCACTTCTGGAGCAGAGGGTATCACATCAAGGATCGTTAGAGGCAAAGATCAAAGCTCAGTTCACGATTATTGAGAGTAAAACAAAAGAAGTGGATACCCTTCAACGGGATTGCAATGAATTGAGAGACAAAGCGGCAACGGCAGACGCATCCATCGCTGTGCGACGCACACTTGAAGAAACCCTTGAACGATCCCGTCGCTCTTTCGAACAATCTGACAGTGAACGCCTTCGACTTGCGAGCCTCAACGAGACGTTAGAGCGGCGCGTTTCAACTCTGGAGGGCGACGTTGGCGGAAGGGAGCGGGAGGCACGCAGGTTGCAGGACACCATTGCTCACGAGCGGTCTCGCTACGATGCACTGATGGAGGAGCTTCAAGTGCTCG
>CYKH01001667.1:1801-47838 GCA_001460835.1 Bodo saltans
ACAAGCTAGTAGCGACAAAATGAATTGTCGCATGTGTAAATATCGAAAAAGAAAACACATTGGCAACCGATAGTTTTGTTAATATTGCATGATGTCAAGAGAAAAATTTGACCTCCCTTGTACCCCAGTCTTAGAATTTTTTATGTTGCGGAGAACTTTGTCGCGTAGGGTTGAGCACTGGGCGGTTGGAGTATCCTCACATACTCAAGAGTTTGCTTCGGGCGACAAACTTCCAACAATCAGCAACATGAAAGTCAACGTCACAGCGTCGACTGGTGCAGCAGCGGCAATCACAGGCAACCCACATAACGTGCTGTACGATACTGAGTCTCTATTTGATCCGTGCGCCACGAGTGCTGCTGACAAAGCACATTTCCGCACGTTTAATGGCATCGACCAATGGGCCGTTGTTACCCTGAACCCAGGTGAGGCAGCGAGGAGTGCAGTTGTCGTCGAAGCATTTTTCGCTGGCAATGACGTTGAGAAACAATTCTGGGAGAGGCTATTCAAAGACTTTCCTTCATTACGGAAACCGTTCACTGATGAACTCAAAAGCGAGTTTCTTCAGTACTACACGTCCACCCTGCGCGTTGCTGATGACGAGGAAGCTGTGAAAGCCTTAGCCGAAAACTTTATCTCGCGGCAGTGGGAGGTGAATTTTATTGCTCCAACCACTCAATGGCGTATTAGTGAGGCTCTGTCGACTGCCATCGAACATCACATGAACAAAAACAACAAATATGAAAGACGCGCAGTGCGAGAGACGCTAGAGAGGATCACGAAGATTGGATTGAACACTCTGGCCACAAAGCCGTGGGTTCATGAAAGCGCTACTAGCCCGCTCACTCAAGAGGTTGGTGCTCACCGCGGTTGGCATGAGGCTGGTGGCTGGTAAGAGTCCGTTTTTTTTTTTTGTTTCGGCTTTCCTCCATTTCACTGCTTTTGGGGTTTCTTTTCTGCGTTGAATGCTGAATTTATTTGTCGTTGTCACGGTGGCCCTCTTCTTGTGCCACTTGCTTTGCGTCAGTCGTGTGCCTGCGGGCACTTTCAAATCAACAAATCTACAATCCCTTTCAAAAAAAAAAAAAATGGTGTGTTTTCCTCAATCCTTTCATTGATCTCTTTTATTTTTAGAGGTATTAAACACATGTTTCGAGGAGGCAGCCGAGGAGGCTTTTCTCGTGGCGGTGCCAGCGGCGGCTTTGGTGGGCGTGGCTTCGGTGGAGGTCGTGGTGGCGACAGAGGGCGAGGAGGAGCCCCACGCGGCCGTGGGGCGTTCATTCCACGGGCCCGTGATGCCGCTCCAGCAATTCAAAATTCCCGGACTACGTTCGAAGATGAACCTCGCCATGTTAGCGCGCCTTCTTTGCAACATACGACCCTCACCAAGATGCAAACAGTTGTCAACGACCACGGTTCTGAAGTGCCTCAGCGCTTGAACAACAAAGTTTTTATTGACGGCCTTCCGTACGAGTACACACCGGAGCCCGGCAAAGCATGCTTAGAGGAGGAGCTCACTCAGTTTGTGCAAGATTGGAAAGTGGGCAAGGTGATGCGCATGATCAAGCGTGACGGTCAAGGCTTCGGTTACCTAGCATTCCGATCTCCCAATAGTGTCGATGTTGCCGTGCGTGTGTTGAATGGCCGCAAGTTCCTTGGCCGAACTCTTCGCGTGGAGGTACCCAAACCTCGTGACCTCGAGCGCATGAACGATATTGCCGCTATGAAAGATCATGGAAAGTCGTCCTTTGCACGTCAGGTCCTGTTGTCAGACTTGGCAAAATCATCTCAACCTGAAATTATTCGAGAAATTCTAAGAGATGTTGCGCCTCAGCTTGAAGCCAAGATTGAGACCATCAAGATGACGAGTAACAACCGCAAAGCATTCCTGACTCTTGCTGACGAAGACGACGTTGAGCCTGCAGTCCGCTTCCTCAATGGCTACTCGATGCTTGGCCGCAATATTAGTGCGCAGCAGGCCCTGGCCCCAGGGTCACTCCCTTACTCGAAAGCAACAACGCCTGCGGCTCGCAATCAAGAATCGAGTCTTCAACCAGCCAACACGAAATCAACGTTTGGAGATGATGATGAAGACGTTTTGATACCGCTTGGTGCTCAGCAAGACGACGAGCCAAAGAAACAAAAGCCACAACCATCCGCAGTCCGTAGCACCTTGACAGCTGCGGCCATTGCTCCTGCGAAATCAAAATACGATGTCACTGATAAGGGTCCCTCTGATGTCTACGTGGGCAACCTTCCCGAAGATGTGACCGAGGATCAAGTTCGAAAACACTTTTCTACTTGTGGAAGCATGAAGTCATGCGAGGTACTTGTCAACCCTGCAACTCGCCAGCCAATGGGGATAGCCAAGATTGTGTTTGCTCTTCCGGGATACGCGAAGTACGCTCAGGAAAATCTACACGGCTCCCGTCTAGCAGGATCAACACTTCGAGTTGACCGCGGCGACGAGGCCAACGTGGATTCTGGTACCACAACCGTTTTGTCCATGAACGATGACGATGAGATTGACGAGGATGCCTTGTACAAGCACCACGGAATCCGTAACAAGGAGGCGTACTTCCGCGGTACCAGCGTTGCTGAGGATGCTGCTGAAGCTCCTGCTAAGAGCGACTCAAAGAAGCGCTCTCGCGAGGAGGAGAAGTCCGACAAGGCAGCGAAGAAAACCTCAACTACAAGCGCCCCCGCAGCTTCCAAGAAGAAGACTGAGCGCGGAGTTGCCCGTGGAAGCGCGTACGACGACGATAAGGATGAGGGAGCGTACCCATTCGGTGACGACGATAGTGACGATGAGATGTTCGAGGATATGGATGCACCACGTTCCAAGGCGCCGAAGAAGAATGCAGGAGGGAAGCAAAAGCCCAAGCCAACCCGCGGAAACACCGTTGACTTTTAATAACGGTTGCATTGAGAAAGAAGATTTTCCAAGAGTAACCACGAATAGTACGACCTTACATTTCGAGTAACTGTAACTATCAATCAAACTTACCTTGAGAGGTTTTTGCGCAAGTGATGGATCTCACATTATTATGGACTTTTCCCACCCTCACCTTTGTGTCAACGAGAGTACTGTGGAATCAAGATCCAGATCTCATACAATGAGCACGTTACTGCCCCGTCGGGCGCTTATGAAGAAAGCGGACCCTATGCCTATTATTCGCAGGTCTCGGAGTTGGCGAGGCGTCACTCAAGCCCGATTCGATGACAACAAAGCTGATAGGAAAACGCAAGCAAAACAGTTGTTCATTTGGGCTCCGTTGCGCGTTTTTGGGACTATTTTTATCACTTCGTCAGTGCTGTACGTGTACATGGGCCACGATCAATTTATGCACTCGTTGATGGGCTACGAGAGTGAAATGCAATATGAGTACCAAGTGAATCCAACACCAAACCCGATGATTGGCTCCTTCTTGGAGAGGGATCGCAGATGGCATGCCCCAGTTCGTAACCTGGAGAAAGAGCTGCACCCCGTTCGTGAGTTTGACGTGATGAAAGATGTGAGAGTAGGCCCAATTCTCAAGTAGCGGTGGTGCTGCGTGGTTGCAAGGCATTACTTTTGCAACTCAAACGAACAATAGGAACCTTGCGAACCATTCTTTCACGTTCTGCTTCATTCCAGTATTATTCCTTGTCTCACAAAATAATTAGCGCAATTGCACGCGACTCAGTAGATAGTTTTCCAACAAAGAGATGCCTGGTAATGGAATTGATGAACGCGCCTTGAAGGAAGCGCCTACTTGGCAACACCTGACATCTGTCGTTGCCCACATGGCGATTGAGCGCCCTGCAAACTCGATAGAGATCATTGAGTCATTTTCGCACAGCGTGCTTAACGGTAAGCCGTTGCCATCGCAGACAACTTCAGTGTATGCCGACGAACGACCAAAGCCGAAGAAGCTCCTGCCTGTCGGAGTTCAGCAACAGACAGAGTGGGCTACGAACTTCGGCCTGCAACTTGTTCCACCGAAGCCTGTGAAGAAGTCCACGGAAGAAGAGGATGAAGCGCCTGAGGAAGAGACCGAGGATAAGGGTGAGCTTGCTGACGTTGTTTCAGAGCAGCAAAATTTCCAGCGTGTCGGGGAAGGACTTAGCGAGTCTGAATCGTTCCGCGTGTCTGTCGCTCTCAAGCGCCTCTTAGACAAAGAGCCACTCGCCAAAGCTCGCTTCTGGGGTAAAATTTTTGGATCTCGCCGTGATTACTACATCGCCGAAACGAAGATTGATGAGAACCGCGTCCCAGAGAAAGAAGAGAATCAAGAAGAGCCCGCAGAAATTGTTGGAAAGGCGCCAGAGACAATCTACCAAGCATTGAACACGTACGGAGCTCGTGAGGCGATTAAGGCACAGCCCGAGGAGGCAGGTAAGGGTGTTAACGAGAATCGTTACTATGTTGCCACCTCTGATGACCTGACTGAGTGGTTTCTCCTTCCTGACGTCCGCCCTGAACATATCGCTGCTGCCCGACAAATCCAAAAAGCTTTCACTGGCGACTTGAGCGCAGTGATTGACACCCACCCTCAGTTCCCGGGACTGGAGAAGCACTACCTGCGTGCCCAGATTGCTCGTATCTCACAGGGATGCACTGTAGCACCCAAAGACGTCTTTGTGACCGAAGGCGCCGTAGAGGAGGAAGAAGAAGACGATGAGGGCAACAAGAAGCCACGCCGTTTCGAAGTTAAGGCATACGAAGAGCTCCCCCCAATCAATCCTCAGGAACCCCCGGATGCCGAGGACGCTGAGGCTATCGCCCCAGTGAAAAGCTGGTTCTACGGATACAAGGCCGATGAACTCCTTGAGGGGAAGTCGTGGGTTCACATTGGCCACTCTCTGCTTGCAGAAGGACGATGCTCCAAGTTCAAGCCCGAAGACGAGGAGCCACAAGAAGACGAGGAAGAAGAGGGTGCCGTACCCGACAACACCGAGCTCATTCACCCCTTCCTGTGCGAAGTGAGCAACGATGCCGCTTTGGCATTTGAGGGGCACAGCCGAGCGTCCTTCCCAGCCTGGACATTCCGCAAAGCGTATCGCAACGAGTCGTCAACCACCCGAACATACCTCGCGCGCTCCACGCTCTGGCCCGGCGCTCTCGCGTATGCGGTGGCAGAGGATGAAAAGCCAGGAGCCCAGTTCCAAAATTTGTACATCGGCAATGGCTTGAAGAGTCTCAAGGGTGACGTTTTCGCACCACGCCTGCCTCCACGAACCCTGCAAGAGTTCCCGTCCAACGGCATTAAATTGATGAAGGACTGTACTTATGACGACGAGTTAGAATTTGCCCCACTCCCACCCCCACCGGTGGTCAAGGGTGACGACGAGGAGGAGCAGGAAGACGAATGAGCATGATGTAGGCAATGGTGACTTATGGCACCAACACGCACGTGGCTGTGATGGAAGTTAGAGCATCTTCCTTGCACGCTTGTCTGGTGCGTCGTTGTAGAATTGCTGTAGATGATCTCCATGTGTAGTGTCCAAATTCCGACAAAATCAAGAAAACAAAAAAATCAGAAAAAAGAACAAAAAGGAATCAAAGCAAAGATATTTTGCATTTACGGTGCTTCCCTTCTCTCATCAATTTCCTCTCTTCTGTGTTCGCTAGCGGCGACGCTCAAGATCTGAATGTACATGGCAAATGTGTGAGACTGACTGTGTTGTGCAAAGTGACGGGAGTAAAACCCCTTTTTACATTTCGTTGTGCAGTGTCCATTGATTGATTCATCTTCGTTGCCTGCGTTTCATTGAGTGTGAAAAAATAAGTAACCACGAAAAGGCCTTCAGCAGATTCAAGTCAGCAATGTTACAGTGCCACTTAACAATCGAACAGGCGCTGCCGTTGATGTGTATCTGCTCCATCCTCAGCTTCCTCTGCGGTGTAGGGATTGGTGGCAATGATCTCAGTGCGAACTTTGCTATGGTGGTAGGCAGCGGCTCGTTGAACATGAAGCAAGCGATTGTATATTGCGTGGTGTTTGAGTTACTTGGTGCGTTTTTTATGGGTGGGCACGTCAGCAATATGATCCGCAACGGCATTATCGACACCACTCTGTTTCACATGAGCCCAGACATGGTGATTGCAGGCATGACCTGTGCGACGTTTTCTTCTGCCATGTGGTTGTACCTCTCCACAGTGTTTGGCCTTCCTGTATCCATCACACACACGGTTGTGGGGTCAGTCCTCGGTTTTGGCATTTTTTCTGTCGGATCGTTTCAGTACGTCAAGATGGATGGCTTGCAGCTTATTGTTGCATCATGGCTTGTTGCCCCAATATTCTCCGCTATCGCCACCGCCGCACTCTTTTGGATCGTGCGGCGTTACGTTTTGCACGCCAAGCTAAAGCGAAGTTTCACACTTGCTTCTCGAGCGCTACCGTACTGCATGTTTGTGTCTCTCATGATTGATGTTGGATTTATCTTTATCGAGCAACCCCCGTTGCTGCAACGGACACTTAACAAAGTTCTTCCCACATACGCATCGTTCACAATTCTCACGACGATAACGGCAATTGCGTGCTACGCTGCCAAGTGCTTCATCCTGCCAGAAACGATCGCAGAGGCAAAGTCGATGAAGACGTTTTGCTGGGAGGCCGAAGTCATCACCACGCAAGTGAAGGGCGATCTGCCATTGGAGAAGGAGCAAGATGTCGCTCACGACGCACCTCTTACCGACGTCACCAGCATCGCCGTCGATGACGGTGATCTAAGCAGTTGTGGCTCCACTGCTGTGCAGAGGGCTCATGTTCACCGAGCACGCATGTCGTCAATGTCTGCAATGGATAGCAAACTTGAGCGACAAGACACACAGGAGATCGTTGTGCGTCCTATTCCCCGAGTGGCATCAATTCTGAGAAAGGCTCAGGAAGGGAATCGTGAAAATGAACAACGCGAACTCATCTCGTCATCCAAACGCCGAGTGTCGTACGGGACTACAACGGCGTTTGACCAAAGAAGTGGCACAAACGTGCTCTCTCCACTCTACTCCACTTCGAAGGAAGCTACATTTGAGGATGAGGACGAAAGTGCCGGTGATGCCCTTGCAGCCCTGATGCCTACCATTGAATATGGAGGCACCATCAAAGTCCGCCATTTCAATCCCCAATCAGAGTATCTGTTCACTGTTCTTCAGGTACTTGCTGGGGCCATGTCTAGTTTTGTACATGGCGCTGTGGCAGGTGCGAATGCGACAGCAACGTTTGTCATCTTGTACGACACGTTCGCTCGCCACTACTTGACGGACGCGATTGAGAATGACAGCCTTGATGGAGATGCATCCTCCTCCCCCCTAAGTGTGCGCTGGGCGATGCTTCCTGCGATGCTAGGAATCTCAATTGGTATGATTTCACTAGGAGCACGTCTCATGAAGACGGTTGGAATGGACCTTGTCACCGTCACCCCAGCAAGGGGATGGTGCATGCAAGTGGGGGGAACGCTGATTACGATGATCTGCACTGGTATTGGTATTCCGGTGTCACTCTCTCAGTGCCAAATTGGTGCTGCCATCGGCTGCGGTGTGACAGATGCTGGCGGTACGCTAAGTGGTGTGTCGTGGCGTGTTGTGCTCAAGATCATGGCTGGCTGGATCTTCACACTTCTCATCGGGTCTCTCACGACTGGTCTCACGATGAGGGTTTTAGCTCATGTTTATTGCGGAATGCAATTCTATCCACATATTACCGATGCTCCAGTATCCGCGGCGCACAAGTGAGACGAGCAACGCAACGGTGTTTTTTTTCCTCTTCAAAGGTTGTCATGTGTCAACACCACTTGTGCTCGCTGCTGTCAGCACCGAGGCACCGCAGCGGCTCCGATTACGCTTTAATGCTTTTTGTTTCCTTGCGCACAAAACATGATGCGGTTAACGTTCTTGTTAGTTTCGATGTCATGCACTGTGAATGCAAGTCCATGCGTTCTGCCTTGGGTTCCAGGTGGCTAGTCTGTGGTTTCTCGACTTTGGCTTTGTTGTTCTTGGCTCCGCAAATGGAAAGTATATCACCCACACCAGGAAAATAAATCGTGAAAATGAGCAACGGTGCTCACCGCACAGCCGCTCGCAGCACTCTATTCCAGAGAGCAGGTCGAAATGACCTCGCCTCTCCAAACTCACCACACTCAGCTGATATGATGGCTGCAATGGAGGACGAAAACGAAGAGGCGTTTAAAGGCCTCAGAGACGATATTCGCAGACTTCGCGGAGTGAGTGACGACCTTGGAAAGGAGATTGCGCATCACAACAGCATTCTTGATGCGCTAGAGGTGTCTCTTGGCTCCGCAAAAGTGGGTCTAACGAAGACGATGCGCAAACTTGATGAAGTCACAGGCACCAGCGGAATGGGTCATATTTGGCTTTTGCTTCTGTTTGCATTTGGCGTGTTCTTCTTCATTTTTCTGCTTCTCAAGTTCCGTTGACGAACCGGGCTGAGTGTAAATTTGTGCACGGCATCTTCTTGCGTGAATTGACATCTTTCTGACATTGACATTTGTCAAGTACGACATTCTTCATTTGCTATCATTTGACAACACATAATATTGAACGACGTAGCTTCCGCTTGAGAAGCCTTCCAATGTCTTCTGCTCCACTAACTCTCCACGGTGCTCGAGTGACAGCCTTGCTTCAGGCTGCGCGAGAGCTTCCAGTCGAGGGAGGCGTGTCTGCGCTGTTTGTTCTTTTCGGGTCTGCGGTCGGCATGATGGAAAACCAACGTTCCGCTGCACTTATCCAGCACATCTTCAACTCACCAACATTTGTCGAGGATGTTGCACTTCTGATCCAGCCATCCAGTGGCTCATTGTCGCTGATCTCTAGCCGTGATCCTGCGACGCTCGACCTCAGCGCAGTGCCTGAGGTGCGGCTTATCGCGCCCGATGGGCTCAGTGGTGAGATTGCAGCCATCATCAGCTCGGCTGGTATTCTTGGTGTTGCCAAGCGTGAGTTGAAGCTTCAGAACGGAGCATTTGCCACCGGGCTTGTGGCAGCAGTTGAGGCGCTGGGAGACGAACGTTTGCGCGATGTGGCACCATTGCTCGGTTCGCTTCTGTACGTCAAGGACGAGGCAGCATTAGATTCACTGACCAAAGCGTCAAGCCTGTGCACAGCGACGATGAAGCGATTTGCTCGAAAGTACCTCGAAGAGTCGCTTGCCTCGGGGCGCCTGCCAACTCTCGATGCATTTGAGGGTTCTATTCGACACAAACTAGAACACCCCAACGAGATCGAAGGTATGGGAGAACTGGTGCTGGATCATTTCACGCCATCGCTGGCGCAGCGAGTCATGCACATCGGACGATACGCAGCGAACCTGCAAGATGCGGAACGTTGTGCTGATGCTCTCAACGCTAACGTGGTCGCAATCCGTTTCGGTGCTCGCCATAGAGGAGAACAAGCATTTATTGCCCGCACTTACATTGTTGAGAGGAACGCACCGAAGGAAGCTGCGGAAGCTTACAAGTTTCTTGTCGACGTTCATCAATTCGCGCTTGAAAACTTGCGCACCGGCTCACTACTGTCGGACGTTGCCGCATCGGTCATCGCGTTTGCGCAAAACAAGAATGCCACCCTTGCTCAGTACCTTGTCAAGTCATTTGGACACATTACCGGACTGTTGATTATGGAGGCACGAGCCCAAGTGACAGAAAAGGCAACTGCGGTGCGTGTGCAAGACCAGATGACCTTCGTGCTACGCTCTGTTCTTGACAACGTGCCTTCCCCCTCCACAGGGAAGCCATTCTCTCTCGAAATCGGCGACACTGTGACAATTCGTGAAGGCGCCGCCGAGTACAAAACCAAGCTCGGGCGTTCGTTTGACGATGTTAAGTTTGTCGATGACAATGAGTCTGACGATGAATCGCCGGAAGGCCAACGTGACTTGCGCGCAATCACTCGGCAAGGTAAGAGTGCTGTGCCGCTGTTTTCTCGCGAAGAGGACCGCGATATCAAACGCCAGAAACTCCTTGCGAAGCTTCACAGCGAATTCTTAAGCGCTGGTGGAAAGAATGCAACGTCTGAGGATCTTGATGTGGTACGCACGCAGACGATTGGCCAACTTGCTACAGGTGACTTGACATCGTACGGTCCTAACGCTGCGAGGCCCGAGCTCGGTGCTTCGAAGCTTGCAGTTCACCGTGAGAAGCGTGTCGCTTGGATCCCCATCTGCGGTGTCCCAACACCCTTTCACATCAGCACCATTCAGCGTGTGGACCTCAAGCAGGAGGGCACCCAAGCTGTCCTCACTATTTATTTCCATAGTCTTCAAGAGGCCAACGTTGCATTCCGTCTTAACCGCACGAAGGTGTTCGTTAAGGATGTGACATTCAGCGCTCCTCGCGAAGAGCTGTTTCATGATTTTGTTCGTAACGTGAACGAGGCGATACGTGATATCAAAGCACACGATCAGGATCTCAAAAGCCGCCAAGGTGTTGCCAAGAGCGGCACAGTCACACGCATTGCCAACCCCAAGACACTGAAGAACATCAAGATGCGGCCAGCCCCTGTAACCGGGAAGCAAGGCTTCAAGGGCAACCTTGAGATTCACGAGAACGGCCTTCGATTCAGCAGCATCGCCGCTGCACCAATCGATATCTTGTATTCCAACGTGAGGCACTTCATCTTCGAGCCCTCCAAGAGCACCCTTGCGACCATCTTGCACGTCACCCTGAAGCAGCCGATGCTTCTTGGAAAGAAGAAGACAGACGAGATTTCCTTCTACGCAGATGTGATGGAAGCATCTGAGTCTGTCGAATCAACTCGTAAGACGGCTGAACAAGAGATGGAGCAAGAGGAGCGCGATCAGGAGCGCATTGATGGGACTAACCGAGAGTTCGCTATGTTTGGGCGTCATCTTAACGACGTATCCGGCAAGCGCGTCGAGCTTCCGTCGAATAAATTCGAAGTCACCGGTGTCACCTTCCGTGCCGCGACCCCTATCCACGGTTCGGAGAGGGTCATCTGGGCACTCACCGAGCTCCCACCGTTTACACTGAGCGTCTCAGACATTGAGTTCGTCTCCATTGAGCGCGTCACAGACGGTGGCGACACCTTCGACGTGAACTTCATTCCCAAGACATACAAAGCAGCGATTCCCATCACAATCATTCCTCGCAGTTGCCTTGAAAGCTTCAAGGACTGGTGCCTCGCAGCGGGACTGTACTACACTGAGAACAGCGTCAACATTCACTGGGCAGGAATTTTCAAGAACGTTCGCGATGACCCAACTTGGCAACCTTTCGGTCCTGGTGGGTGGGCGGCTTTGGGCGGCGATGATGAAGATGAGGAGGACGAGGAGGGCTCTGACGATGAGGACAGCGACCCAAGCTACGACTCGGAAGAAGACGAGGAAGACGATGATGACGAAGAAGACGACGACTCTGATTTCGGTTTTGATAGCGAGAGCACTGTGAGCACTGCCGACTCAGATTCTGGCTCCGACGATTCTTGGGATGCTCTTGAAAGCAAAGCAAAGAAACACGATCGCGATAACGATTATTCTGACGATGACAGTGACCAACCAAGGAAGAAAGCCCCTCGCACAGCAGCTGCGAAGGCAGTGAAAGCCCCACCAGCAAAATCTGTTCCGATGAAGACGCTGTCCAAGGTCCCAGTGCCTTCTGCGGTTGGCGGTAAATTTGCTGTGCGCCCAAGCTCATCGGCTCCACCTCAAATGCCGCGGCGCTTCTAATTCTTCGTTGAGTGAAGATGCATGCGAACCATAGAAATTTGAAAGCGTGAACAAAACGAACAGAGAAGGACAAATTCGCAATGAGAGTGACGAAAATGGGAGTGGTGCGGCTGCCGTCTCACGAAAATGCTGTTTTTTGTGGTTCGAAGACTTGAGAAACGTGAAAGTATGAAATAATACATTGAGAAACATGACATGAGCGAAGGAGCCGACTCAAAAAACAAAAACAAAAACAAAAAACAACACCCCTCGTTGTTGACGGAAGCGAGGAGCTGTCCTGGTCTGCATGTGACTCAACATTTCTCGCAATTTTTTTAACTTTCAATTCAGCTCGTGAAGGTGCCGCCGCCGTAAGAATGTATCATCACTCACAACCCTCATCTGCAGCCGCACCTGGAGCAGTTCTGAGGTTGTTTCTGCCCCCAACGTATTCATCGTGGGCAAGCCTTCCCATGAATCCCTTAGAAGGATTGCCAGGAGCCCCAAGTCCGCGAGAGGTTAGCAACTTGCGCGGCGAAGCACCGCAGAAGGAAGATTTTCTTTTTTACTGTGATCCTTGCCAAAAAGGGTTTCACACTCAGATTCGATACCAGGAGCACCTGAAGGATCACATCTACTGCACGGTCGCTGGATGTGGATTCACATGCCGCAAATCAAAGCAGTGGAAGATGGAGTTGCACGTTGAGACCCTGCACAATCGACCCGACGCCCCGCAGCTGCAAGATGTGGATGCCTATCTCCGCCAGCGTAAGCACCGTTTCCCAACTAGCGATGCCGTGCAGTCCAAGGTCGAAGAGCTTTTCTACAAAGCATCGAGAGGCGAGGTCCTTCCTGATGAGCGCCGCCGGTGGATGAGGCAACATGGCGTCATGATTAAGAGGAAGCGGATGCGCGATGAGTCGAGCTACGTGTCGTCGAATGCTGACAAGCTGGAGTCCTCATCCGTGCCTCAACTGGCGATTGCTGAGACACGTGAAGGACCAGATCAGAACCAGAATACGCGTGTGGTGTACCTGGAGTCGCAACCTGCGTCGACAACGGCAGCAACATCATCCGCTGCAGCGGTCGTCTCTGCACCACCAGCGCGTAAGCCGCGTCTTGTTCCTGAAGGACCTGATGGTCGGCTCAGTAAGTCCCAAAAAGTGCAACTCATCCGGGAAAAGTACCGCGAGTCGCAAGTTGTGCCGAAGTTTTACGTGTGCAACAGATGTGGAGAGAAAGGCGTCCATTGGGTTGCCGAGTGCCCAATGCTGCACGACGAGCGGTTTGAGCGGCACAATGAGTGGGGCGAAGACCACCGTCCGAAAAGGCCCGACGTTTCGCCGGTTGAGGTGCAAGAGGATACAGTAGCTACTGTACCTTCTGTTGATGATGCTGGTGAGACTGGATCGGGCGAGGTGCTTGACGAAGATACCCTTACTTTGACAGCGGCAGGAGAAGATAATGTGAACGCTAGTGCTGACGATGTCGATGACGATGTTGTGCCTCAGGAAAAGGACGCGCGAGATTTCAGTGCTGCCGTAAACGAGAAGCGTGAATTCTTGAAAGTAATACATCCTGTTGCTGCTCGAAGGCTCCGTGGAATCGGAGCCAGTGGGAACAACTCATCACGGCGCTCCAACACAGTGAACCATGAACCTCAAGAGTCGCTATTTAACCGCCTCACAGCCGATGAAGGTATCAATGACAAAGGTCTTGTGCTTCAAGCACTCCGTTTTTTTGTGGCTCGCGATTTTTTTAACGATCAATAAGCCTACATACGATACCCATAGTTGCTTGGAGCATTTGAGTAACAGACCATTTTACAATTGATGTGATGAAGCAAAGTTCGTCCAATTTTCTTTCGTTGTTCTAATAAATGAAGAGGCTTCTCAGCATCCAACGTCGTTTCTTGACGGAAACAAACAACATCAACACATCTCCCAAGTTACCTTATTTATCATGGCACTTGTACAAGCAACCAGCCGCCCTGGAAGCGCTGCCACGCGTATGGCTGCCTACACGGAGCACCAGTATCCCTCCGGCTCCCCTGGGTCGAGTCCCAGTCCACTGAAGAACCGCCTGGTGAAGGTGACATTTGATCTTATTGGAGTCGATGTTCCTTCTGAGCAGATGCTGCGTGACATGTTCAACCAATTTGACAGCAACCAAAATGGATTTATCGACCGCCAAGAGTTCAAGGAGTTCATGATGGGCAACGTTGAGAACTTCGGCGCACCCACCACCAGCTCTGAGATCGACCGGCTGTTCACCAAGCTCAATGGCGGCTACCCAACTCGCCGCCGGCGTGTTCCTGGAGAAAACCTGGATCAGCTCACTTTCGAGCAATTCAGTGTCATTGTACTGTCGCGCATGGCCATGTAAGTTGCCAGCGGCATTTTTTTTCATACCTTCCTCTGTGTTCGTTTCAAAAGTGTCTTTTTGGTTTTCATGTGTTTTGTACGTGATACGTGATACATGTGTGTGCGCCATCGTTTCTTGGCGTTTCCTTGTGTATCTTTGTGTCGGGCTGTGTGCGTGTCTTGCCTCGTAAAAAGAAACAAACATGACAAACAAATATCGTGTATGTTCTGCATGTACCAAAAAGCAGCGACAAAACGTGTCTTTTCCCCCCCTCCGCTGTGAACATGTCACGTGCAAAGTGATTTACGTTTCAAGCCGTTTTGTGCTCTTACAGTTATTATCGAACACTCCCACGAGAAGAACATGGCTGCCTTTTTCCAAGCCCATCTTCGCGCGCCGCGTCTCCTTTGGTAAAATCACAAGGGCGGGTCCAACCAAGAGATCTCGACGAGTTCCCTTGGTTGGATAAAACAAGCATATTGAGCGGCTTTACCTTGCGCTTCAAGAACGACGCACAGCTGCGCAAAAACCAAGTGAAGTGCACTAGCTAGCGGTGCTAACGGGTAAGCAGCATGAGGAGACGAAACTCGCATCAGCTGCCTGGCCAGACGAAGACTGACGTTGTGCTGATCTCGAGCGAAAGGGACTTCCAACCTGCTGTGAAGGCGTGGAAATTGATCAAATTTTTGACACGCAAATGAAATGAGGTCCCACCGATCGGACACTCGCGTCTATCCCTCGGATCGCTCACAGTTTGTAGAAGTCCTCAATACGTTACACGATTGTCCCTGCCACTCCTCGTAATAATGTTGCCCGTTTCGTGTGCTAGGATACTTGAGTGATTCTGCAAGAGGAAATTCCACGCGTGGGAGTCTCTAGCCACTGATGGTGTTTCCGCTCCTGCACACTGTTGTGTCGTAACAGTGTCGCAGTGTTGTGCGCAACGTGGGTAAAAATGCGAACCTATGTATGAGTGAATTAATAACAGCCCCTCACTCAACGTCACTTGTCCTCACATTTTGATCTAACTTTTCCATCTCTTTGATAATCGTTTGAACTGTTTGTGCGCTTTTTGAGTTTTGTAGTTATCGAATACCCACAAAGAGCATATGGATGCATTTCAATCTCTTTCGTCGTTCTTCATCTGCAAGAGCTGCAAAAAAGCGCTGCGAAACGTTTTCACACTGAGCCCATGCATGCACAAAATGTGCGGTGACTGTGTGGCGGTAACCTCCCTTTACGAAACAATTTCAACGTGCCCGGAATGCGATGCTCGAGTTGAAGCGGTGGGAAAGGATGGAATGCTAAGTGAGGCTATGAAGCAGATGGCCGCAACGGAATGGGAGAAGTACGTGAATGCCGCCGTGGAGCGCTTTGCACCAAAGTTTCCAACGATCCCCACCTCTAATATTCGAGCATTGTTGATGCAGCAGCTTGACGGCGAGGGTGGAATGGACGAGCGCAGTATGCAACGGCGGCTCGAGGAAGTAGTTCCTCGCCCCGCTCCATCGACTGCCGCGCCTCCTGGCTCAGGTTTACGAAGACGCGTGAACATCTTCTGGGATCTCGACGAGTTCCTTGGTTGGCACAACAAGGATATTGAGCGGCTTTACCTTGCGCTGGTTAGTTACTGTGTCAATCATGACGCGCAGCTGCGCAAAAACCAAGTGCAATGCGTTGCTGTTGGGACGAACTACGCGTTCCAGGACCCTGCAGTGATCAAGACGCTCCAGGACATGCAGGTAAAGTGCGAACTGGTAAGCAGCCACGAGCAAACAAAGAAATATATCAAGCAGCTTGCGTCAACTGTTGTAAAGCAGCAAGTCGGCCAGACGACGACTGAGGTTGTTCTGATCTCGAGCGACAAGGACTTCCAACCTGATGTGAGGACGCTGGAAAACGAGAGCGACATCCGTGTGATGGTTTTGCACAACGCAGAGCGAGGCTCGCAGCACGAGCAGCTGCTGAGTTTGAGCCCCACAACGCTCCTTCACTTGTCGGAGCTGATAGGCGCTCCACCCTCCGTGCCACCGTCAGGGAGCAGAGTGGACGAACGAGTGGTTGCGTCGTCAGCGACAGGCGACTCACGGTCGTCGCAACAGCCCGTGTCGACTTCACGTCCCGCCGCCCCCGTTGCTCGCCCACCCCGTTCGACCGGCCGCGTGTCTCGTTGGGCTCCCGACAAGAGTGGGAAGTACTTCGGGTTTATCGATGAGGGCACACAAACTGTTTTTTTGCACAGTGCATTGGTTCTGCTTGGCACCCCAACTGTAGGTTGCCGAGTCAGCTTTCGCGCGGAGCCGAACCCAAAAAACCCAGCTCAGCGCCAGGCGTACGATGCAGTTGTGCTGGCAGACGGTGAAGAGGTTGGGAGCGTGGCCCGGTGGGACCAAAAAGACAAGAATGGAATGGCGTTTGGGTTTGTGGAGACTGCCGGTGCGAGTCACTACCTGGCGACGAGCGACCTTGCTGGGATTGCGCCTTCCGTCGGTGATGAGATGGTGTTTCGCGTAGCGGATAGTATTGTGCGCCCAAGAACAACACAGGCGAAGAACGCCAGAATCCTTAGTCCTCGAGGTGCGAGCGCTCAATCAGCGACAGAGCCACCCCCGCCCCCACCCCCATTCGTTCCTAACGCAGTCCCAATTCCATCAGCATTTAACTCTTCCTCAGTGCCAACATCGTTGCGCGCAGCTCGCGAGGTTGGGATATTGCGACGCTGGGCCCCGGACAAAAGCGGGAAGTGCTGTGGGCACATCGAGTCCAACAATCAACCGGTATTCCTTCACAGTGCGGTGGTTCTTCACGGCACCCCTGCAGTTGGTTGCCGCGTTAGTTTTCGCAGCGAGCCGAGTCCGAAGAATCCGTCGCAGCGCCAGGCGTACGATGCAGTTGTGCTGGCGGATGGCGAAGACGTGGGCACTGTGAAAGGATGGGGACCTGACAAGAGTGGGATACCATGTGGTAGTGTAGTGACGGCTAATGGAGCAAACCACACTCTGAAGTCAGGTGACTTTGTTCGGACTGAGCCTTCGGATGGCGATGAGATGGTGTTTAGTGTCTTCAACAATGGAGGGAAGACGGCGGCAAAGAACGCGTGTGTTTTATGCCTTCGAGGTTCTGGTGCTCCTTCAGCGGCCACCGTGCCTCATCCACCACCATTCGTTGCAACCGCAGTTCCAACATCGCGACGCGCAGTTCGAGAGGTCGGGAAAGTGACGCGCTGGGCGCTGGATAAAAACGGCAAGTACTGTGGGTTCATCGAATCTAGTCCACAAGCAGTATTCCTGCACAGTGCATCGGTTGTTCATGGAACCCCTGCAGTCGGTTGCCGCGTTAGTTTTCGCAGCGAGCCGAGTCCAAGCAACCCAGCTCAGCGCCAGGCGTACGATGCAGTTGTGCTGGCAGACGGCGAAGAGGTTGGGGGCGTGGTGCGGTGGGACCAGAAGGACAAGAATGGAATGGCGTTTGGATTTGTGGAGACTGCCGCGACGAATCACTACCTCGCGACAAGCGACCTTGCTGGGAGTGCACCGCGCGCTGGCGATGAGATGGTGTTTCACGTTGTCAATAGTATCGTACGACCAGGTACAACGCAGGCGAAGAACGCCATTGTCTTGCGTCTACGCGGTGCACCTCAGTGAATAGGGGGACCACCGTCATCCTTTCGTTGACACTTTGCACTTCGCAGGACTTCGGTAGAAGCATTTTCTTGCCTCACTGTTTGATGGGGTCCGCAACGACGCACACGTTGACGTGTGATATCTAGGCAGGGCACAACAACATGGAATGGCGACGAGCGGAAGAGTGAGAGAGTGTGTGCTTGTGTGCTAAGCAATAATTCCGTTTTTACATAGCACAAACGACAAGCACAATAAGAAGAGATTGGTTGACAGATAGCAATATTTCATGAGTTGTTATTTTCTGTGAGTCTTTGCTTGCCCCAGGGGCAAATAAAAAAGGAAAGGAGAATAAAAGGGGTTGTGGTGCATTGCAGTGCAAAGAGCGACACACTTATTGCTGGTGCAGTGCTTACAAACATGAGTACCTCATCCAAACTGAAGTTAGATGCGATATCAGCGTTCTTCCTTTGCATCGAATGCAAAACACCAATGCGAGATGCATATACACTCATCCCGTGCATGCACAAGTTGTGCAGGAACTGTGCCGACAAGTCTACCACATGTCCTAGTTGCCGAGTACAGATATCTTCAAAGGGACCGGATGTTGTATTCAGCCACATGGTAGAGCAATCCACCAAGGCTGCGATAGAGCAGCTCGCCGGCAAGGCTGTCCAACGGTACGGCCCAGTATTTCCATCGTTGAAGCCGGAGGAGATGAAGGCACTGATTGCGGCTCATTTCGACCGAGGTGGTGAGAATAGTGACGTGGAGATTACCCAAATGCTTTTCTTGCATATTGAATCTCGCAAAGCGTTGCAAGTGTCGATCCACCAAGTAAACATCTTCTGGGACTTTGACCAGTACTTCGGTTGGACCAGCAAGGATGTTGAGCAGCTGTACCATGCACTTTTGGACTATTTGATTGCTAATGACGCGGAGCTTTGCAAGAGTCAAATAAAGTGCGTCGCTGTGGGGACAAACTTCACCTTCCAGGACCCTGCGGTGATCCAAACGCTCCAGGACATGGATGTGCGGTGTCAAGTTGTGAGTAGCATGAAGAACGAAGAGGCCGACCGATACATTGAGCGTCTTATGTCAGCTGTTGTGAAGAAACCTGGCCAGACGACGACTGAGGTTGTTCTGATCTCGAGCGACAAGGACTTTCAGAGTGTTGTGAGGACGCTGGAAAACGAGAGCGACATCCGTGTGATGGTGTTGCACAATGCAGAGCGAGGCTCACGTCATGAGCAGCTGCTGAGTTTGAGCCCCACAACGCTCCTTCACTTGTCGGAGCTGATTAGTGTTCCACTGTCAAAGCAGCCGTCCACATCGAGCGGTGCTGATCGCGCAAGCGGTTTTGCTAACTCAAGGTCGCCGGCGCTTGCCCCTCGTCCACCCCGCCTGATTGGCACAGTGGTACGCTGGGGACGCGACACCAGTGGAAAACACTCCGGGATCATCAACCACAACTCCCACGACGTCTTCTTGGACAGTACGGTGGTCGTACACGGCGCTCCAAGTGTCGGCTGCCACATCAGTTTTCGCTGTGAGCCTAGCCCGGATAACTCCTCTCATCAGTTGGCGTACGATGCAGTAGTCTTGGAAGACGGCGAAGAGGTTGGCACTGTAAGCAAGTGGGGACAATCAGACAAGTTTGGAATGGCGTACGGGTTTGTGGCGACTGCTGATGGAGCGAGTCATTATCTGGCGACGAACGACCTTGCTGGGAGTGCGCCTTGTGTCGGTGACGAGATGGTGTACACAGTTGCTGCGAGCCTCGCGGCCTTGTGTCGGTGACGAGATGGTGTACACAGTTGCTGCGAGCCTCGCGCGCGTTGGCACTACGCAAGCGAAGCACGCAGTACTGCTTCGGTTGCGTAGCGTTGTTGCCCAAGCAGCCTTGCCGTCTGCAGTGCCCGATCCGCCTTCTGCCGTGGCTCCAACAAGGACTACTTCATCATGGCTCGAGCGGGTAGGAAGACCGAGCGCTTTCCCCCCTTTGACTCCTGCGCAGTCCAAAGCTCCCACCACCAATGCTCCCACCACCAATGCTCCCACGATGCGAAGCATGCCAAGTCAAATTCTACCGAGCCAATGGCGTCGCCCTCAGAGGTTCGTTGGTCGGTTGACTCACTGGGACCTTGACAAAAGCGGGAAGTACTATGGGCACGTCGAACACGCCTCAGGTGCAGTGTTTCTTCACGCCACGCATGTTGTGCGTGGTGCTCCTTCGCAGGGTTGCCGTATCAGCTTCCGTAGCGAATCTAACCCGAAGAATCCAGAACAAAAGCAAGCGTACGATGCTGTTGTCCTCGACGACTGTGAGGAGGTAGGCATCGTCTCGAAGTGGGTTGAGGGGTGTGGCACTGTGACAACAACCGAGGGTGATGATCATGCTCTAGACTCGACCGACCTCGTCAGTGAAGCGCCATCCGTTGAGGACGAAGTGGTGTTTCGTGTTGTGATCTTCCAAGGAAAGCGACTGGCCAAGAACGCAGCAGTCCTTGCATTGCGGGGCAGCGCAAAGCTCCAGCAGCAAGTACCCCCACCGACTGCCCTTCCCTCAGCCAGCAGTGCTCAGCGTCCGCCTCGTACCGTTTCCTTCGTTCGCCAGTGGAACGTGGACAGCAGTGGAGCGCATCGTGGCGTAACGGAGTCAGGAGTCTCATTTTCGGGGACCTCTGTCATTCACGGCACACCAACCGATGGATGTCGTGTGAGCTTTCGCATCGATGCAAGTCGAGCGGCGACCACAGCATACGACATCGTTGTTCTCGGCGAGCGTGAGATGGTCGGCATAGTCATCAGGTGGGACTTGAAGGACAAGCATGGGAGCGTGTACGGGTTCATTACGGAAGGGGACAGCAGCGATTCGTCGGAAGGCGCGTACTTGTCCGCCCTCGACGTCATTGGAGCTTCTGGTGTTGTGGTGGGCAGTGAATGTGTGTACACACTCCACGTGAGTCTCATTGTCGCAAACGGCACCGTTGCAAAGAATGCTCGCCTGCTACCGTGCAAGTGATGTCCGGCTATCGTAAGTGTGGGCTCTTTTGGTTGAACTAGACTCGACGTGTGTCCCCCGGCTTTCATTTGCTTACCTCTTGGCGATTGCCACTGGGATCTTTGAATGATCGACGGCCGCACGGCGGTGTGAAAAGTAGCTTTGGTGTGAACCGTACGATATGCAAAGCGAATTTCGGTTGTTACTGCGGTCGTCATTCAGGTTTTCCTTGGAGATTTTTTTTTTCTAAAAGAATGAGTTGCAGTGAATGCTCGCCCATTTGATAATGCCGACTCGTGAGTTCGAACTGGCCGGCGATGTTTTTCCTACTGCAGACAAAAGGAAAGAGATTACGCGTGATTACATTTTGCAACAAAATAGTAACGAATCTTACACCCAATCTATTTAATGATGCATATCACCAGAACAAACAACAGTGAAGTCAGCTCTTAGAGCTCAAGCGTGCAAATCTGTATCTTTGGAACCAAAAATGTGCAAAAAAAAAAAACCCCGACAGCAACACACAACAAGTCTGATCAACATGTGAGAAGCGCTTGATTTCATGTTTTTTTTTTGTGTATTGCGAGCGTTTGAGTGTTTGCTCGCCCCCTTTGTGTTCGCGAGGTCATAGCTATTAATACTGAATAGTAAAAAATGTGCCAGCCCTTTTGTTTTGTTGCTGGACCCTCAACGTTTTTTTCTTGAAATCGATACTTGTTTTCCCCCTCTTTTTAAGAAAGAGTTCAACCTATACATGGGCACGCGACGTAGAGTGCGACTCACGGCGGCAAGTGCCGTCGTCGTTTGTATGGCGTTGTTCCTGTGGAGCTCTGGACACGCGGAGTTTGAAGTTGTTGCTCATGCGGACGACGGCTTGGTAAGAACGAAGCCGCCGCGTTCTCTAAATGACGCGCATACTAGTAGTAGCAGTAGTAGTAGCAGCAACAAGCACTCCACAATCTCAGCTAGTGACAACACTTGCCATAACAGAGACCAACAGCTGCGGTCCACAGCATCTAGCGTAGATAGCATTGCGCAGTGCCACGCACTTGGCTCTACCTTTGTCACGCAGTTGGCTGCATACATTAACCGACACGATACATGCCGCTCCCGCCTTGCTGCTGAATCATCGTCTGAGCGGGTCCTTATGTACTCCTGCGAGTCCGACAAAGCTGGTCACTTTTGCGGAGGCATGGGTGACCGATTTCGCGGCATGATCACGGTGTTCATGCTCGCTTTGCTATCCGATCGACGCTTCGAGTTGTTTCACCCCACTCCAGCTCCGATTGAAGAGTTTTTAGAACCCAACTTGTACCATTACGTCCCGGATGTATCCTCGCGAAGTTCTCGGGAGGACATATCGCGCATCCCAGTCGATCAAAGTCTCATGAGACTTCAACGTCACAAGAAATTCTTACGGACGCTGGACAGCGCTGACTCAAACGGAATTGGCGTGTTGCGAGTGCAAAGCAATAGTGCCGGGGCAGATTCTTACATTCATCGGTATCCACGTTGGGCAGCCCGAAAAGGTGAACTCGGGCTCTCGTCCAATTGCAACATTTCTTGTTACTTTGGTTGCCTCCATAGAGTCTTGTTCCGAGCAAGCGGTGAGCTGCTTACCAAGATCAACCCGGCAATGCCAGAAGGGAAGTTTATCTCCGTGCAAGTACGCATGGGAGGCTCATGGGCTCCAGGGATGCGCATCGCAGAGCCGTTTCGCACACCTCCAGCAGCAGTCCCACATTTTGTATCCATGCTGCAGGAGTTAAAAGCACTTGGAAAAAGCAACCGTGATCTATTTCCCCCATCAGGCGATGTATCGTGGATGAAAGACGCACAAATCTTTGTGTCTTCTGATGCTCCCCGACTCATTTCGGAGATCGCCAAAGCGCTCAACACAACAGTGGTGAAGTGGATTGACGGTGGCTTCGGACATACTGACACACTGAACCTCGGCGATGTCAAACCTGCCAAGTACACAAAACTGAGTACCAAAGAAATTCGTGAAAACTATGCGCTGACAATGGCCAACCATTTTATTCTCTCTCAAGGATCACACATGGTCATGGCCCAATCTGGATTCGGGGACACCGCGTTTTGGCGGAGCCGCCTGACTGCAACATGCCTGTTCGTGGACATGACTAACCTCAATCTTGGCTGGCAGCATCATCTCGTGTATCGTGGCGAGGGAGGGTCTGCCAATGCTGTGCGGAACCGACATGTTGACCTTTCGAAGAGCCCAGAGCCATTCTATGGATGAGTGGTACGAACGCAAAATACGGCTGCGCTATGCTTCGTTTCGTTGTTTGATTTTACAGCACATCATTATTTCTTTTGACCGATTCTTCTTACCGATTCTTCTTACCAGGTTTGTGCCACTCTCATTTTTTTTGCCTTTCGTTATTTTCCTTAGCAGATTGTAGCAGTAGACGCACCATCCCTCCATGACAAACCTATGCGATCGGAGCTGTCCGGTGTTCAAAATGTTTCGTGACGAGTGTAAAGATAAGCAATGTCCTACCGTCGGCCTTGCATGCATCTCTTACGGCGCCCCGAACACAACAGTAGACTGTTACGACTACTGTTGCATTAAGGACTCCAACATGATCGCCGTGGTAGCAATCGTGGTGGCGGTCATCGTCGTTGTCGTGATCGCATGCAGTATTTTTATTGTGTGCTACTGCTGTCGAAATAAGAAGGAAAAGAAACAACGAAAAAGTCAACTGAATCGTGAGAATTTAGTGCAAACGCAGTTGGATATGAATGGAACTGGAGGGGGGAGGGGCGGATTTTTTGGCGATGAGGATATGATGAGTTCGGAAAGTGCGGTATTGTCCGCGAACCATGTAGACCACGTGGCCATTGGCGCCCCAACCTCGACCTCAGAAAGAAATATCTCACCCCAACGATCTCCTCAAGATTCCAACCATCTCGCTGTCCCTCAGCACTACAGCAACCAACGGTCGCCACGTGAGGCGCCGCAGCACGTGAACCCTGTTCCCAAGGAAACTCCTCGACAGGGATGGGAGCAGCCGACCGACGGTGATGATCCGGTGGCCCCAAGATCTCCGCCCCGTAGTGCCGACTACTCCCCGACAGAAAAGTCTCCTCGTGAGGATCGCTATCGCTTCCGTCAAGATATGAAGCGCTCCCCTCAAGCATCCCCCAGACCACCGCCTGCTGCCTCCGTGCCACCACCACCACCGCCTGCAGAGGATGATGACGAAGACTTCTTTCAAGTGGACACAAAGCCGACGAACAGGAGCAGCCAACCGCCTGCAGCTACGACAATGCCACAGAAGCAACAGCCGGCTCCAAAACAGACAACAAACTTCGGGTACGATGACGAGGATGACGATATGTTTGCATCTACCACGAAGGGCTTCAAGGGCGCCCCGCAGCTGGATACGGAGGACGACTTCGGAGGCTTTGGTAACGAGGATGATTTCTTTAACTAGCCCCCATATGAACATTATGGGAGGTTCTTCCCTCAAGCTTTTCTTCCCCAAGTTTTATGTCCATTGTTTGTGCGTCTACCAAAAAAGGGAAATCAGTTTCCTCACGACTCCTCTTTAGAAGCTGAAGTCGCCAAAAGAACGTTCGAACGAGTAAGAGTGCAGTTGTACGACCCTGCTGCGCAAGTTGGGGGGTGCAAAAGCAAGAGAAAAGTTTGGATAGCAGCCACATACTCTCCCCTCAGCGCCTTTCTTGTAGACAGTCGATATTGCGTGATGAAGTCTTGGTTGCCAATTAACGTGCTCGTTAGCTCAGGCACTTTTTTTTTTCTTCCTTTTCTTTCCTTTCTGAAAACAAACAAACAAACAAACAAACACAACGAAACAAAGTCAAAGAATCCGTGTCAACCTCGAGCGTTAAGGAGAATAATGTCCTGCTCAGATTCCTGCGCGTTATTTTTCAAGAAAAAGAGTGTGTGCGTGAGTGACCCCTGCGCAACCGTTGGGCTCAATTGCCAATCGTATGGGGCAGGCAGCGACGTGTACGACTGCCAGTCTTGGTGCTGTGAGCGCGACAGCAGCACCCTAGCCATCTTCGTTGTCGTCATTATCATCATCGTAATTTGCTGCGTGTTCTGCTGTGCGTTCGCCATTTACCGTTTTATTTTGAGAAAACGCACTCAAGGGGACCAACAAGGGGTTGAGGAGGTGGAAGTGGTAGAGGTGGACTCGAGGAATCACCACAATGAGAGGAGCAGCGGCCATCACAACCAACACAGAAAACGAAAAGGTCGTGGCGCTGGGGACTCTCAAGACTCGACATTCACAACAAGCTCATATGGTGGCGGTGGTAAGTATCGCCAAGACGAGCACAGCTCCTCCTCCCAAGGCAAGACGAATAGCGGAGAGCGAGACTATCACGAACAGAGCGGCAGCCATCGCCCAGCGCAGCAAAACGACGAATATGACGAGTACTCAGAGTCCGGGTACACGGCGCAGTCGGGTCGGCGCGATGATGACGTAATGTATGACGACGTAGACGCACCAGAGACCGGTTTCCTGGACGACGCAACGACAGCATCAAACAAATCTGGGCGTTCTGGTGGCTACACGGACCGCTCTGGACAACCCAGCCAACATCGCAAGTATGCATCAAACCACAGCGATCACTACTACGAGGAGCAATACTCTGCACGAAGTGGGCAAAGTGGACAAGGGGGTGGGAAACAACGTGGAGTGTGGAACGGGGACACCTCTTCTGCATACTTCGAAACACCTCGCTCCACTCGCAGCAACCAGCAGCGTACCCAAGCCCAAGGTGGTGGACACCAATCAAGGTCACCACGAACATTAGCAAGAAAAAACAACAGTGAGGACAACTTGTTCAACTTCGATGAAGATTTTTAGCCTCCGAAGACAACATTCTTTTTGATCCGATGCAACAAATGTACACTTCAGTTTTAGCATTCCAACACATGAGTCATCTTGTACCCGCTAACACGCTGGAAACAGTGTTTCGGCCGTTACGTTCGCCGCAAAAGCAGATTACTTAATCCGACACACCTTCTTCCGCATCACAGAATATATATATATAAAACACACAAACAAACAAACAAACACACAAGCCAACAACAAAAAAAAAACACAACACAACGGCAATATCTTCTACGATGCCCACAACAACAAACAAACATAAGAAATACGCAAGAAAGCCGCAATTCAGCTTGAATTTCCATTTTCTTCTCTCCCATAACTGACACTCAGTATCACAAAGACAGCACAGAATGGCATGGCCCCCAACCAGCGCAACGTACTGGCCCATCTACATGGTGGAGGGCTTCTACGACGAGTGGGAGACGTACCATGAGCGCTTCAAGATGGAGATCCGCGACAACACGACGATTGTGCTGAACGCGAGCTTTGACATGCAGCTCAACGCGTTCAACGCGATGGACACCAACGGCAACGGGTACATCAGCATCCCCGAGTTCCGCACGTGGATGGCGAACGCGCGCTACGGCTCGACGACACCGACGATGACGACGCTTGACTACGACTCGATCTTTGCGTCGCTGGACACCGGGGATCCGAACGCGGGGAACTACGGCGCGTTTGACGGCAAGCTGCAGTTCGAGGAGATGCAGTACATTCTCGGTGTGTGGGTGACATGGTCCTAAGCAGCGCACGCGACGTGGATTGCACACGCAGGCCGCCGCCGATTGTTTGTGTGCACTGACCATTGCTGAGCGTGGGCTGACGAGGATCCAGCACGAGCCTCCACGTTTTTTGTGTGTGCTTGTTTTGTTTTGTTTTGTTTTGTTCTGTTTGTTTTGTTCTGTTGTGTGTGCGTGTGCCACCAAGCGCGCGCCGCGTGGGAGTGACGTTGGATGCCATCGCACCGCGTGACTCCCGAGAGCGTGGCGCGTGCGGGGTGCTGCCGGTGACGCGCATTGGGGTTGGTGGATGTGAGCTGCCCGGACTCTCGAGTATGTTGCTATCTCTTGCATGTAAGCTTCCGTCCCTGCATACGAAACGTATTCTCTTTACTGTATGTAGAATATTGAGTAATGTTTGTGCTGTTTTGTTGATTTTTGGTTTTTGCTTTCTTTTTTTTTGTTTTGGTTGAGACAGTGAAATTTTTTTTAAAGCAGCTTTTGCTGTTGCGTGATGTTTTTAGATCGTGATGGAAGGTTGTTTGTGGAGACATTTGGCGAAGAATACAGAGAAAACGTTCGAAATTTTGTACTTAGTTGTGCTGAACCAGTTAGTAGGCCGGAATTTGTGAACGAGTATGCTGTTACACCTGCATCGCTAGCCGCAGCCTCTGCGGAGGGGAGCTACACTGGCGAAGATGTTCGTGAATTCTTGCTGCGACGGAGTGAGGACTGTGATGCGCGGCTACCTGCAGCTGTTGACGACATGATTGCGGTCGAAATTATGTCTGAAAAGATTTCTCTGACTTTAGCCCCTGACTTGCGTGGTGACTTCGATGCCCGAAGTTCTGGTGGAGCATCGCGAAGCAATCTTTTTTCTTCTGGTGTTGCACCGAGTTCAGGGAACCTCGCATACTTTTTGCAGTGCTCGCAGAAACCATTGTTGGAAGCGTTTGCCAATGAAGTGAAGGAGTTTCTTGATCCGTACCTGCTTGGTGGAGAACGCGCTTTTGTGATCAGTGATTTGGTGGTGAGCGATGCTCCGCGCTCGTCCGGCAGTCTCCTAAGGGAAAGACGATTGAACGGCTCGTCCGGACCAGTTACGAAACAGATGGTGTATAAGTGTCGGATTCGTGCTGGTTGCCAGCGGCAAATCAAAGAGGCGCTGTACCAACGATCCATCCGTGTGATCTGCACCTACGACTACATGCGCGATCTTCAGACGCCAACCGTTGCGAACTTTTCACTTCGGCTTGGAGTGCGTTTGCGTCCGTATCAGGCTGCGTCGTTGGAGCGTTTCCGACGAGATGATAAGGCACACCACGGAGTCGTTGTGCTACCGTGCGGAGCTGGGAAAACGTTGACAGGGATTGCCGCTAGTAGCATCGTCAGCAAGAAAACGATCGTGATGTGTTGTAATGTGTTGTCTGTCATGCAATGGAGGAAAGAGTTCTTGCGGTGGACTGATTTGCGTGAGGACCAGGTGACTGTTTGCGTGCGGGGAATGAAACAGCGACCCGGCGATGTGTTTATCACTACCTATTCGATGCTGACCGCCCAGCGAGCTACACGGCCAGCAGATGCCGTTGTCACAGAAGACGCTCTGCTCACGAAGGAGATCTTGTCTGATATCGCGAACAGCACGTGGGGTATGCTTCTTCTCGATGAAGTGCACATTGCCCCTGCACAGAGATTCCAAGAAGTGATCAATTGCGTGAAACATCACTGCGTGCTTGGCTTGAGTGCGACCCTGTTGCGTGAGGATCAACGGATTGATAACTTGCGTTTCCTTGTCGGACCGAAGCTGTACGAAGCAAATTGGCTGGAATTGACGAACCAGGGATTCCTGGCGGATGTGGTGTGCGTTGACGTACGATGCCCGATGCCTCCGGCCTATTTGCGTATGTATCTAGATCCGCAATCAACCGATGAATCGTTGTGCGATATTTCAAGCGTGAACCCCCACAAGCTGTGGGCGACACAAGCATTGTTGCATTTTCACGGCAGCCGCTCGCCTCCAGATAAAACAATCATTTTCTGTGACTCCATCCCGGCCCTGCAATTCTATGCAACGCAGCTGTGCATTCCGTTCATGGATGGTCGAACGCCCGAGGACGAGCGAGCAAAGCTATTGGAGTACTTTAAGACGTCTCCAAATGTGAACACAATCATTTTATCTCGTGTGGGTGACATCGCACTTGACATTCCAGAGGCAAGTGTGATTATCCAACTTTCTGGACTTGGTGCTTCACGCCGGCAGGAAGCGCAACGACTTGGTCGCATTCTGCGACCCAAACCGGCGAGTGTCGATAGTACAACTGCGTATTTCTACACGCTGGTGTCCGAGGATACAGATGAAAGCCGCAATGCATTTGGACGGCAAGAGTGGCTTCGAGACCAAGGCTTCGCTTACCGCATGATGTCATTCCGCGATATCTTGCAGCATTACGCACCAAACTCGAAGATGTTTCTCGACAACGGACAAGGGCGTGCGCCATCAACAATGCAACCAAGCAATGATTGCAATCGACGAAGGAGCCGATTATTGTGTGTTGGCCCTCCCAAGTGGTACTGGTTGAGCGACGAATTGGAATCTCCCGAGTTCGTCAATGCCACTCACAGCAGTGACGCTGAAAACGGACGCATTGGCCGCTGGAAGTTGTTTTCTCGTGCCCACTCCGTTGCGATTGACGAGGCGTTTCAGCGTGGGCAGTTGTCCCTTCCACTTCGTGTCTCACATGCACTTCCATCCTCGTCCCAACGCGGTAGCGCAGCATTAACGCTCCGTCCAGGGCAACTGACACTGCGGGTCACATTTTCGAGCGCTGATGCGCCCATCACGTTTGGAACTGTACAATGCTTTTCAGTAGCGGAAGGTGGCTCGCAGCAGCTTGTGGGCGAGAGACGCATTGCCAAACATTTATGGAATGAGCCTCTTGGCGATACGGAGGAGGATCACTGCTGCACTGACCATGATGAATGTTTGATGTGGCTACTGCAACGCGTTGGCGATGCGAAACAGCTGCACAAGCGTGGCCGTCAGGATTAGACACAGGTTCCCTTCACACATATGGTTGCTTTGGTTTGATTTTACGTTACAATTTCCACAGCAATATTGAGCAACCTTTCATTCTCTCTGAGTCATTTGGTACTCTTCGGTACTCTCGCATTTGAATCAGCCGAGAGGGGTAACGCAAAAACACTGCGCACCAAAATACAAAAGAAGAGTAACACATGAACGAAGAATTGATGTTTCCTTTCGCCAGAAATCGAAGGAGCGCCTCGCTTCTGTTGCATAAGAAGGCACTGAAAGAAAAAGCAGACCTCTTAAGCTCCTGGAGTCCCGAGCTCAGGAAGTCCTCTCGCTTCATCCAGAAGCTGCTGAGCGACCGCTCCACCACTGGATTGTCACACGGCGAACCATTATCAAGCGCAGAACAGCTTAAGCTTGAGCAATGCCTTGTCCACCTGACGTGGCCTGCGGCGGTCGTCAGCGTCTCCCACGGCAATCAGTTTGGAGCTCAGCCATGCATCTTTGAACTCGCTGCGGACCCTCAGATCGTTGCCGCTCTTGGATGGGGCACACTCGCCCGCCTCCTGAGGCAACTCGGGACCAATATCTCTCAGATCCAGCGCTTTCACGTTCTTTTTCGTCGACAGCTGTTTGCCCTCCTTGCCACACTCGATGATCAACGTGCTGCTCATGGAGCGGTCGCCGCCACACGAGCCGACTTAATGGATTGCATCAAGCTATTGTACGCCGCAATCGGTGGCGACGGCGCTGGTGATATTCTCGTGGCACCTTATCAAGAGTCTGACTGTGCTTCCCTAACCCAAAGCCACCTTCGCGTAACTCGGGTCGCAGACTGGTTGGTAAGAGAGAAGCGCTGGAATGCTCTTTCTGCTTGTGTGAACACACTCACGGACCCGAAGCATGTTCCTGACCTGCTGTTAAAACTTCCCATATTGCAGTCCGTCAACAACACGTCGACGCACGTGATTTCCTGTGACCCAGCGGAGTTGGCGTGCAAGTTTATCGCTAAGCTCGTGGCCGCAGCGACGACAGCCCATGCAGAACTGACCTCACGCAACAACAACAATGACAACAATGGCGGCAACGAGGAATACGGCACAGTTCTGAACGGGGGTGTCCCTAGTCGTAAGATTGCACGCACCCACCGTACCGGGCAGTTTGAGCGAGTGGAGGTCCTTGAGCTTGTATGGGCGTACCTTGTAGACGCTTCTCCAAGTGTTTTCACCGCCATCATATCGCCTCTATTGAGAGGACTTGAGCCCAGCGTGCTTCAGTACCGCAGCCCGTGCAGTGGCAATGCATTGATTCATTTTGCTGCAGCACGCCACCATGCCCCACTGGTGGCACTGCTCATGAAGATTGACGCATCCAATGGCGTGCTGCTGTCAACCGTGCATCTCAAGCGGCATCTGTGTAATGGAAAGCTACCCTTGCAAGTGGCACTTGAGCATCATGCCCGATCAATCAGCCAACACTCGGCTGGGGTATCGGATGCGGTGCTGCCATTGATTGAGGCTGCCGTGGTAGAGCAATATTTCGACACGACCAAAGTTCCAACGGACGCGGTAGAGTCTCTGCTCGCGACGTGTATCGGAAATCAGTTTGGGCAAGTGCTGGAGAGAATCATGACGTGCATGACTCCTGAACAATACGCGTTCCACTTTCGCACGTTGGCAACGCATGCTGCTTCATGTTCAGAAGTGAGTATCCTGCACTCTGTGTTCTCGCCACGCTCGCCAAACAGCCCTTTGTCATTAGCTCTTATCTTGGAGAGGCCTCCAGGAGGCGACCGCTCTCCACTCTCACGTGCCATCGCACTCGGTAACGTGCCTGCACTAGAGGCCATGCAGTATTTTGCGAGCAAGGCCGCTGTGCCAGACAACGCCGCTGACCTGAGCAAGACTTGCATTGAGGATATGGTTCGTGATTACGTGATGTGCGGAGGTTCACAACTGTACTTCTCCAACACGCTGGGTACAGGAGTGTTGAGAGTCCAAAGTCGCTATGTGCTGGCCAATGCCGAATGCCTCGCGCGACTGCTCGAAGCGCAGCGAAGTCGTCAAAAGCGACTTGCCGCAGTGATGAGCCTTGTGACTGACCTCCTCAACGATCATCTACAGGCACCTGATGGTCTGAGTTTTCTGAAGGTGTCGCTCACGCAGCTCCGTGTGTGTGATCCCGATGGACCTCATGCGCGCTGGATCGAGGAACTTGAAAGCAGTGTGCCACTATTGCAGAAAGCACGCCAATGTGCATTGGGCGATGCGGACAAACTGCACGTACTGATACTGGGCTACGCGAGGCAGCAATCGAGTGTCTCGGCGCACGCGAAGGAAACAATGTCGATGCTTGTGTCGGAGTTCCTTCTTGCCACAACTCACGATGTACCTCTGCGACTTCGTCTGGCGGAGCAGTTGATCGAATACTGTGCGAGGCGCCGCCCAACTGCACACACATCGAGCGCAAATCAAGCAATACTAGGCTGGCTGTGCCACATCGACGAGCTGTGTGAGGGATACACGCAGGGTGATCATCTCGGCGCATGGACTGGCGTGCCTTCGCTGTGCGCTTTGCGCAGACACGCACTCACATCTACATTCTTCCCTGACCGTGACGTTACAGAGTGGCAGTTGTGGATGCTCTACCGGCTCTCCCACTCTCCACCTGTTCGCTTCCAGTTGCTTGCGACTTTGCACAACTACTCGTCTCTACACGATGAGAATCAAGTCGTCGCGTTTCGCACACGATTCCGCGTTGAGGTGCTACTCACGGTGCACAACATCATCCACATGGTTTACGTTGGAGCTTACCGTCATGAGCAACTACTGCAGGTTATGGACGCACTCCTTCGGCTTGAAGATGGGGCAACTGTGTGTAGTGCCGTTGTCGCTGTCCTTCGCGACGCAAGCGAAATGTGCTGCACTGCTTCGAGCGATGTCATAGATGAGCCTGATCGCCAATGTGACCGCCCGTGCAACGTCGCAATCTTCAACACTCTCCTAGAAATTGTACGCGAGCCGGAGTGGTGCCCCTCCTTTCCACGCAGGATTGATGTGCTGGAGGCACTTCTACTGTGTCTCAACGTCTCTTGCGGGCAACTTCTCATCGATGAACTCAACAACGGCACGTCGAAGTTACGCTTGCTAAATGTAGTGGGTCTGTTGACAACATCTGCCGACGGTATTGACAACATCAATACCACTGTTTGGAGTGAAGCAGTGGACGTAGTTGCGTCGGCGTTAGCGACTGATCTGGATGCACTGTTCCCAGAAGACAACATGCCTGTTGCGCTAGCGTCTATCGTTGGATTGTCGTCTGTGCTGGGTGGGGCAGCGCTTGGAGACTGCTTCTTCGAACGCTCTGTTCGATGCCTCAAGAATCTCATTGCAACCAGCTTAAGTAGCGGGTTGTTTGCATCGGCTCGTTTTGGAGTGACGATGGTGCTACGACCAATTGGAAAATGGATTCTTCGGTCCTTCTCTCGCACTGTCACGCTTCTCGCAGGTCACGCAACTCATGTGCAGGGGTTTCTGCAACATGAACGTGTGGTTGCGCTATGTGCTCTATCGATCAGTGCTAACTGGCTAACTGGAGACGAAGGACATGCACCAAAGTGGTTGCCGCACCTTGTGGCGCATGTGTCGATGCCAGCGAACGGCTCCGCAGAGTTGGGTGATGGGACGCTTTTCAAACAAGCTTTCTGCCGTCAAATCTGGTCAGCACTCTTGTACACCGACCCATTTGAGGTAAGGAAGGGTCACTATCATTGTCTCGGCTCATTCAATTCCAGGAAGATTGAGCAGCTGCTGGTCGACCTACCGTTTGTTCCCAAGGTGAAAGAAGCCATAGGTGAAGATGAGAGCAATCGGCAATCCGCTAGTTTTGATGCGATTACCGAGAGTGTCATCACTGCGGCTCACTGCTACTGGAATCACTCAAACAGCCTCTTGGACACCGCATTCTTCAAGCGTGTTCACCCTGGTATGTTGAAAAAAGCGCGTCCTTCCACTCAACCTTCACCCAAACTCAATAAAACTACAGAGGAATTGCTCTGTGATCAGTGGCTAGGTAGGTTGCGCTTTCCGCATTTCAGGTCGACTCAACGGCCTTCCAAGTTTCCAACGGAACTCTTGTCGCACTGTTTACTGACTGCGTTTGGGTGGCTGGCGAACACTTCAAGCAGTGATCAGCACTTCCAATTGTGGCTTTCTGAGCTGCACGAACTTCTACCGGAGAGCTCACTGGACACATTTGTTGCCTCACTTGTGGCTGGTGTGCAACTATTCCAACACGCCCACGTTGCCCAGTCAGCACTACAATGGGTGCGCAATGTGCGAGGTGATTCGTTGAGGTTTTCTCTTGAGAACGTGAGGGCGATTGTTGAGACTTTGGTGGTCGCTCAGGTTCCTGAAGACGAAGGTGAGTTAGATGAAGAGCGAGAAAATCGCCAACAAGAGGAGTGTCGAGCGTTTTACGAATGCCTTCGATCTCCGCAGCTTCCGTTCCTAGAGTCAGCGTTGCGCCAACTTGCTGCGCAGCAACTGCTGCTGGAGCACCTTGGTCTTACTTCATGCAACAGTGTAGTGGCGGGAAAGGAAATTTTTGGCATGTGCTGTGGCAACAAAGCCTTTTGGTGTGCCACAGGTTTGCACTTGTTCTTCATGCAACGTGGATATGCGATTAAAATCACCAGTAGCCCACCTGGACCGCTGGATAGTGCGGTGGCCCAAGTGCTTCAAGAGAACCCGTCTGTTGTGACACCTCTGGTTGACGCGACGCTACGCTTGTCGAAGAAAATAGGAAGTTACAAACTGTGTCTCCTCGGCGACCATCGATTATGTGAGCTCGTCTGGAGACCATACTTTATGTCACAGCGCTCACTTGCAACTTGGCAGGAAGATAATTCGCACTGCCTGGTCTCGGCACCGGTGAAGTCCTGTCTACTCGACGTGTTGCAGGTGCCGGATCAAGAAGACGCTCGCGCCTTGAAGCACGAACTTGAGTGCGTCATGAGATCAGCGACGTCGACATCGTCTCATATGCCTCTCTCAGCCTTGTTCGAAGAAGCTATGGGGGAGGCAGACGCTGACCTTGTTGCCATGCAGCTTCGTGAGCAAGATGAGGGGCGGCTCTCGCAAGCACAGTTGGCCCACTGGAGCACCAGTACGTCAGTCCCTCCTCAAACCCCTCGACTATTACTGCGGCAACATTTATCCCTGCAGGTGCCACACTATTGGAATGTGAGCGTAGAGGGGCTATCAGACGACGTTCGTCATTGCTTGACCTCCGAAAGGATTGCAACCCTGTCACTCCCGCTACAGGTGACGCAGCACCTGCAATCTTGCACCGATGCTGCGCACCGATGGCGAGAGTTGGACATGCTGCGCTTTCGCACGTTTCTCGAGGAAATGGGGTCCGGTGACCAGCGCCACCCGTTCCTCGCCATGCACGCATTCTTGGCTGCCAACACTCCCAGACGTCATCCAATAAATCCCCCAGCCAACAGGCAGGCAACTCCGTGGGCTCCCGCCCTCACGCTCAATATCACCCTAGTGAGCGGGGCGTCACCGTGGAGGCTCTGCTGCGACGAGGGTGGCACAATGCTGCGCCTTCATATGTCTCTCGACGCAGACCCTCGAGACGGCACGGTAGAGCTGCCTGAATACAGTGCTGGAGGGGGAGTGTACGGTATGGATGCTCAGCGCTTTAGTCCGCGGGTAGTGTTAGCTCCGTTGGCCTCAGTGGAGGAAGATCGAGTAGTGCGGGCATCGGCAGAAATCGCACGCGCAGGCCAGCGCCTCATCATCGAGTTCATGAGAATAGCCCTTGGTGCATCAACTGTACCACCCGCAAAAGGTGACGGAGTCCACTTCGTTCAGAGATCGGTTGATGAAGTCATTCGAGATATGCTGGATGCCGGGCTGCCGGAGGTCACTCTTGGACTTCTTCAGGTGATGCTGACTCGTCACCAGAAGGCGGAGGAAACGTTCGATGAACCAGTTGCTAACACTGAACAACAACAACAACAACAACAACAACAACAACAACAAATACTTGTTGCACAATTGTCGCGCCAAGTGTCGTCAGCGACTTCCATCGATGAAGATGATCTTCTCTGCTGCGTCTGCTTGAGCAACTCTCTCCTGCACAACCCCGTCATGCTCTCCTGCTTTCATCTTATTTGTGAAACCTGCGTGAAATCACTGTGCGCCCACGGCAAACGCAAATGTCCTATCTGCAATGCATTCTCAGTCGGATCCCCAAAGATCCGTGTAGTTCTCCCAGAGCGGCCCTCAACAACTACCTCTGAGGGGGCAGGTGATGCTGCCAATATGTCAAGTCCACTGCCTTGCAAGTCTGGCATCGTAAGCGATGAATTCTCTGGGGCTCCTTCCTTCGTCGCTACGCTATGTCGACTCGTTCTGAAAGATCTGCACGCGCTTGGGCTCCCTCCACCAAATCTTCAAGCGTTCCGTTCCGAGATGACCCACCCACGGGTACACATTTACATCTTTCTTTCACAGCGTCTGAAGTCCATGCGCGTCGTGACTCGATGGCTTAGACTGCTCGCCGATAAGATCCGACCGATTGCCAAGGTGATGGCGTTGGAGCGACCAATACTTGGTCACTCATACGCATCGTCGCGTGCTTCATCCAGCGCCATGTTCAACTACATGTTAGGCCCACAGCCTCCCGTGGCTGCAGCCCTTCGACACTGTATGATGCCTGTAGCCACGTGGTGTGTCCAGACGTGGACGTGGGTGGGAAGTACCATGTCCACTGAACAGTCTGATCTATCCGAAGATGCGATGCGAGAGGTGGCGGCTAATTTCGGTGCCGTGCAAAGCCCTAGTGCACGCCGCCTTTATGACTCAGAAGACGCCTCGTTACGCGAGACTGCAATGAACTGGGAACCATCCGCCCCTTGGCAAGAATTGTAGCTAGGTACTGTCCAAATCGCACATTTATTCAATTTTGCTGAATCATACAAACAAACACAATCAAACAACAACAAGAAAAGAGCGAAATTATTTCCCCCCCCCTTTGGATCGCACTCATTGCAACAGCCCCCAATTTCAACACGTGAAAAACATCGAGTGTGTGCGTAGTCCTTTTCCATTCCAGCCCCTCCTTGGTCATTGCTACTGTTGACGTTCTCAGCAAGAAAAATAAGAGAAAATACTCGTCGCAGAGCGTTATTACATTATCGGAAGAAAATAATCGCAACACAGTTCGCACACAAATGGCACCCAAGAAGAAGCTTCGTGGCGAAGAAGAGAAAAAACTGCCTGCATTGACGTGGCAGTGGTTTGACGGAGCTGGGTGGACTGACTTTTTGGATGCTGATGCCGCAATTCTCGAAAAAGAACAGCAAGCCGGCAATGCTCAGTTCACGACCAGTGCCATGAGCTTTTCGATCTCGTCTAGCACTGCGTACGACCTGGTCAAGGGCACACAAACGAACACGGCCACCAATGTTGTGCGAAAGATCAGACGCCTGACACTCGGGGTTTGGGAGTACGTGGACGACCACGGCATGTTCGTCGCACTTTACGATGACGATAACGTCCTCGTTGAGAGGCTATGGCGTGAGCTACCTCACGAGGGCGGCCAGTTCAACACCAAGGCCCTCTCGTGGAACAAGGGCTACAATAGCCAATACACTTTTGTACTTGGCGTGAACGTCGACGGTACAGTCAACGGAACGCAGAAGAATGAAGACTCCGGCAATGTTCGAGTCATACGACGCATTCCTCCTCCGTTGAAGGTTGCGTGGGATACGAAGGGCTACGGAATATCTGGGATGTCGGTTGCTGATGTTGCCAGCACCGCGGTACCACCCGCAGCGGCACCAGTGGCAGCAGCACCAGAAACTGCCAGTAGTGCCCCCGGCGTCGTTGCACCTGCTCCCCTCCCACCTGCCCTCGTCACAGCAGCAGTGTCCTTGGAAGTGTTTGCTCCTCCTCCCACCTGGCAGACGCAGGCCTCCCCGTACCAAGAATTTAGTGTTTCGGAAGGCACCTCAGAATACATCAACGCAACAACGGAATTCATTAAGACGTTAAAGAACAAAGTCAAGATCCACTCCGTGACAAGAATACAAAACCTGCCACTGTGGCGCTTTTACGCACTCACTCGTCATCGGATCGCCCTGCGCAACAAGGGCGATGCAGGCGAGCGCAATCTTTTTCACGGCGCTCGTGTACGAGAGAACATGAACGCAATCATGCAGTTCGGTTTTGATATGCGTGTGGCCCGTGATGGATCAGCTGGCATCGGAATTTACTTCGCAGTGAACTCATCGTACTCTAATGCTGGGTATGTTCTCCAGAACCCCGACAAAAGCAAAGAGATGTTCGTGTGCCGCGTCGCTATTGGCTCGTGCGTTCAAGGGAAGCATGGTATGAAGCGGCCTCCCAATAAGACGGGGGCATCCAAAGATGAGTACCATGACTCTGTACACAACGGGTTGAACATTATGTTTATTGTGTTTGACAATTCTCAAGCGTACCCGGAGTACCTCATTAAGTACACCAACCTTACTGGGTACTAAAAAGAAGGGGCGTGTGCAACATGGTGCAACATGGGGAAGGAAAGAACAGTTGTGGGTATGATGACCTTGCGTCATTTTTTAGCGTTTTCGCTTTGCATTTTGGGTTGTTCGCAGAATTCGAGCATTTCACCGAAATTTGAAAACATGCAGTTGATGCCAACCTCTCTCTTGGAATAAAAGTTGGAAGTAATTTTGTGTTTGGCTCTGTTGTTGTTTATTGTAAGGTTGACATTAGAAATTAGGAACTGTCTCAATGCCAGCAAAAACAGCTAAGGAGCTGTTGGCCGAACGTGCCAGAATAGATGCCGCAATGGCGCAGCTTGAAAGTGCGAAGCTGAAAGCCAGCGCACAACGGCAGGAATACGGAAAGTTCCTTGCTTGGAAAGTAGATCTTCAACGAAAAGAGCGAAAACAGCGCGAAGAGGAGTCCCAGCAGCTGCGCGAGAGAGTTGAAAAGAAACTCACGGAGGTTCTCCAAGAGCACCGCGAGCACAAAAAACGCGAAACACGTGCATACCGTGAGTTCGCAGATTCTGCAGTAAAGAAGTCTCGTCCACTGAACATTAGCACGAGCTTCGACAGAGAGAATGCTATTTTAGCAGAGGCACAAGCGGAGAAGGAACGGAGGCGCATGGAGTGGCAGCAGTTCCGGTCTGAAATGGGCCTCCGCTCCGCCCCAGATCGCGTGCCGGCTGGAGGGGGAAATTCTGTGTCCAACGCTGTTAGTATCCAACGGTCCATTCAAAAGCAAAGTGCACCAGGGGCGTTTGTGTCTGCTACTCCGAGAGCACCGCCTGGCAACGCCCCCCTCGGACAGTCTCGACAGACGATCGGATCACCGAACGACTACGACGAAGATGGATACGATGCAAACTTGATGAAAGACAAGGTTGGGCATGTTGGCGGCTTAGTGACCACGATGCAAGGCGGCAACGAAGCCAAGGAAGAGGAGCTGAGCGCTCTTCGCCGGTCACGACTCGACGCTATTTCCGCCACCGAGAAGCGACAGAATGCGGTGCACAAGCGTGCTTTGCTGATGGAGAACATGTTTAACAAAGCAAGAACTCGGCGCATGTACGCACAAAATCGCATCGCCGCAGATCCTCCAGCAGACTACCTGATTGGGACGGACATTTTGCGCTACATTCCTGTGGACCTCATTCCTGGGGGCGCACAATTTGGCGAGGAGCCAACTGAGTCGCCTAGAAAACGAGGACAGATGACTGCGTCCGACGGCCAAGCATTCTTCATGACTGCAGTGGACTCCAACCAAGCGGACACTGGCCTTCCGAGTCTGAGCGGTGCAGTCCCGGGGGACGGAGGACAAGAGCGCACTATTTCACCTAAGGTCCAAAAGCGACTGAAGCAGCGCTCGAAGAATTTTGATGCACAGTTGTGGCATCAGCAGAAGGTGTTCAGCGATGCCATTCCTGCCCTCAGGCAAGAACGCGTGCTGGACGAGGAGAACGCGATGTTCGAGTGGTATCAGACAGCTCAAGGGCTCAGCGGACGACCAAGCTGGAAAGCACGCGCGTCGCATACCTGGAGCAGACGAGAGGAGGCTGCTTCCCCTGCAGCGATCATGGGCGGTGGCCCGCACGCCATTCGGTCAATTAGACTGGACCCGGAGTAGCCCCGCTGCTGCGCAATGTAAAAGCACCGAACGAGTAAGGCGTGAGACAATGTCGACGACTTTGTAGTGTCCATTTCCTTTTGACAAACTGATGCGATGTCGATTGTGTTGCGTTCACATCTCTTCTCTAAATATGTCTGCAAGCTGCATTCTTGTTTGTTTTCAAGAACATCTTAATTTTTTTCTGAGACGATACTATTCGTAATAATTCACACAACATGCCCGTCTTCAACTTGAACCGCTCGAGCAGACGGCCAGCGTCGTCGTCCCACCGTCCTCACCACGGGGCTCCCCCTAAGCAGGGCCACATCACGTCAGACCATCCCCTCGATCAACAGCTATTCGACTACATGATTGTCGTAGATTTTGAATGCACATGCGAGCGTGATCGTCGAGCATACCCTAACGAGATCATTGAATTTCCTGGCGTCCTCGTGGACGTTCGTCGCGGTATTGTTGATAAGGAGCGTAGTTTCCACAGTTACGTCAAGCCGTGGCGCAATCCCCAGCTCACGCAGTTTTGCACGCAGCTCACAGGTATCACGCAAGACAAGGTCGACAAAGCTCCCACCATCACCGAGGCGATTGCAAAGTTCATTGAGTGGTACCACAAGACGATTCCAAAAGGAGCCAAGGTGGTGTTCGCGACCGATGGACCGTGGGATTTTAAGAACTTCCTCTACACAATGGCCGTGCTAAGGGATAACGTTGCGTTCCCTACGATCTTCTACGAGTACATTGATATTCGAACGACGTTCGCGCGTATTTTTAATAAAGGGGACCCGATTAAATTGGATGCGATGCTGAAGAAAATGAAACTAAGATTTGAGGGGAGTCCTCACTGTGGATTCGATGATGCCGTGAACATTGCTCGGCTAGCCGTGGAGATGATGAAGCGAGGTTGCATCTTTCAGTTCCTTCTTGCACTTCCGTTGGACGCCGATGAGTTTCATTACGACTTAGAGGGAATTCCGTTGTACAGGCGTGAGGCTGGCAGCGGGTTCGTCCCTCGCGATGATGTCGAGGAGGCAGCGAAGAAGTGCTTTGGTGAGGCGTATTTTACATTCGCCAAGAAGCATAGAAAGGAGGTGGAGGTGTACCGCCAAGACCTTGCTGCGGCAAAGGTGGAGAGAGCCGCTGCCGCGAGCGCAAATCGAGTCTTCATTCGAAAAGATGGTGGCGTTTCCAACTGGGAGTTAAGGCGAAATATTGTGGTAGCGGTGTTTGTGGCGCTTATCGTAGGGGCAATGATTGGATTCCTTGCGCTTCGATGATGTGTGTGCCTTGGCCGCGACGTTCTTGTCCAGTTCTTTGTTTTTCCTTTCAATGTGTGCTTAGTGTCGAATAGCCCAGTGTGACCATTGATGTCTCGGTAACCAGTCTCATCATTTTTTGTAACGAATCTTTGTTTATTTCTCCGAAGAAGGTCACAGTGGGGCCGAAGCAAGCACGGCCCTCCTTTGCCAAAATCATTTTTTTTAACGCTTGAGAAATTTTGCACACAAACCTCAGAACAAGTTGCGCCACGCGTCCGTGCGGAACAGAACAGAAGAAGCGAAGAGAGATCGACATTATCCCAAACGAACATATGGAGTCGCACACGAAGCCTCCACCACTTGGAACTGCGGCAACCACAACGCAAACATCCACAGTACATCACTACACTTACCGCAGGACATATTCGGAGCGTTGTAAGGTGGGCCGTGCCCTCGCCGCTCAATGGATGACGTTGTCCGTATCTTCAAGCGTCACCACCATCGGCAACAACAACAATGCTCCCACGCCAGCCAGCACTACCACGACATCTACAGTGTCACACAGCAGCTTTCTTGACGCATTAAGGCGCGTCCCTCCATCCCCAACTACACATCACTCCAGCATGGGGGACTCTCTCGGAGACACGGATAGCCCCGCTGGCCCGTCTCCCAACGTGCCTAATCATCACAACAACAACGGGCCCTCATCATCGGCGCATTACCTGGGAGCGAAAGTATCACCGCTTGTCGCGATAGACGAGTGCTTCCAGGAAGGCATTTTATCGATACTACGCGAAATTGCACTTTCAGGGGCTGCACTGCCGGACCTTGGAGGGAGTAGCAGCACTCCTGACCTTGCATCTCATCGACACAGTGGCGGAGGGGTGGAGGTCGTCAGCGACAATAGCAGAGTCTCTCCAGCCTCGTTGGAAGATCCGTCCCCCACCTATCAGCTTCCGTCGACCCCACCTCTGCGTCCCATGGCGACTACTGCATCCGCCAAAAAAGCAGCGGCGATCAACGGAGCGGGATACCCAGCCTCAGCCACGACATCACCAGCAAACGGCCCTATCACGAGCGGAGTTGTGGTGCAAGGAACGCCGGTACTTCCAAGTAATGTTGCGAGCAGTGCACGAGGCCCTCCTCGACGCCCCCCACTCACTCCACTGAAGGAGCCGGATATGGAGCACTGGAAGGACATTAAAGAAAAGCTCCTCCACCTCCGCACCCAAATTCGCAATCGAGAGGAGTTCGATGCAGGCCTCTTCCGACTATTTGGGGATGAGTGGTCGCGTACGGTGAGAGACGGCTCGGTAGAAGACGAGGGGGTCGGCATGTTCGAAGGAAGCGTCACAAGTATCGACGGTGAGCGTTACTCACCTAGCACGTTAGTCTCAGGTGGAGCGAGAAGGACCCCAGGAGGCACCGCCCCGCCCTCGCCCATTGGCACCCAAGGCGACGAAGACTTTAAGGAGCGCAGCCTCGGCACATCGCCACCCCCTTCGGCATCGGTCCCCCCGCCGCTGTTGGGTGGCCGACCGTCGCCGCAGCACACGAACAATAACGGTTACCCACCAGCACGTTTCTCCCCGCCTCCTGCGCCGTCTATTACACCCCCGTTGGGCAGCGGAGGCCCTATCGTCAACAGTTCCCCTGTCACGTCACGAGTTGCCGGGTACCACCTAGAAAGCCGTGATGATATGCTGCGTAGACGAAACAATTCAATGAACGGCAGCGTGAGCTCATTCAGCAGTTCCATGACGGGTGGCGGTGGTGGTGGGTATCACACCCCAAAGAACCGCTCTCTATCGAACAGCCCTTTGATGGGCCCGATGATGGGCCCCGGGCTGCCACCTGGCCTCCTAGCGGTCAACTCCTTGGCTGGTGGCAACACGATGCTCTGCCCCTTTGACTACATTTTAGTGATTGACTTTGAGGCCACTTGTGACGAGCCCAACCCACCGAACTTCCTGCATGAAATCATCGAGTTCCCGGTTGTGGTCGTCGACGTGCAGCTGCGGCGTGTTTGTATGGAATTCCACTCTTTTGTGCGTCCGATGATGCATCCGATATTATCACCGTTCTGCAAGCAACTGACGGGGATCCGCCAAGAGGAGGTGGATACCGCACCGACGCTCCCTGAGGTTATTCGCAGGTTCGAGGTGTGGTTTAAGAACTCCTTCCCTCCGCATGCGCGTGTGATCTTTGCCACAGACGGTCCATGGGACATGAGAGACTTTATGTACAACCACAGCCACAAGCGTTCCGGCGTGCACTTTCCTCAACTGTTCTATCAGTGGGTGGATGTGAAGCAGGCGTTTGCTAACTTCTTCCATATGAACCGCCAGCGAATCGTGCGCATGCTGGAGTACTTAGGATTACCCCACGAAGGCCGTCTGCACAGCGGGATTGACGACTCTCGCAATATTGCACGCATTGTGATTGGACTGCTCATTCGGGGATGCAGTTTGTGTGACATTGACCGGCTGCCTTATCTTGGCGCACCTGCCAGCATCGATAGCACAACAACAGCGTCCACATCATCGGCCAGCGGGACCTCCTCCTCGTCATAGTGACGTAGGTATTAAAACAACTCTCCATTCACTTCGCTTGCTTTCCTTTTCGATCAACCGTGTGCCCCTTGTTTGTGTTTCGCACACCACACAAACAATTCCTCAACACTTTGTCTGGGGTTGACATGAAAAGAGATGCGAGCGTCTCGCAGAGCAAGGACCACACGTCGTTATTACCGCTTTGCATTGATAGTCGAAGAAAATCCTTCAAAATACCAAAGAATGTTGCGTCAGTCTTGCCGATCCCTCCACATGAGAATTTTATTCAGTGATAACTTTTTTTCTTTTCAAGAAGAGATGCATTGTGAAATGCAAAGTTGTGTACTTTGGCAAAATACATAACATAATCATTGCGTTCCCTTTCCCTTGTAAAACAATATTCAGCTCTCAGTTGAAGAAACTGAAATCGATGACCGCTGTTGTTGAGGCCCCGTTACCCAAGTGCTACTGCGGTGTTCCGCTTAGGTACTTCAGCCTCTGTGCGCTGACGTTGCAAACGACCGCCGCCGTCATCATTACACGTTACAGTAAGGTCATTATCAACCCAGGAGAGCCGCAATACGCCAGCACATCGCTTGTCGTGACGACGGAGGCGCTGAAGTTTGTACTGTCGATGATATTCATTTACATCTTCGACGTTCCTGCTGCCCTGCAAGCATCTGCACAGGCGTCGAAACTTGAAGAGGGAGAGACCGCGTCGATGGTTGCCAGAGTGATCAATGCGAATGACTCACGTACAACCGTGTGGACGAAACTAATTGTGTCGCAGAACTTTTCCAATAAAGTGGAGACTCTGAAACTTGCGGTCCCCGCACTCCTGTACACTCTGCAGAACAACATGATCTACGTGGCGTTGGCAAACTTAGAAGCGACGACGTTCCAAGTGGGTTATCAGTCGAAGGTGATCACGACCGCTGTCCTTAGCGTGCTCATGCTGAACCGCAGCTTGTCATGGAACAAGTGGGTGGCGTTGTTTATCTTGACTGGCGGTATTGTGGCGACGCAGATTCGTGTAGCGACGACGTTCCAAGTGGGTTATCAGTCGAAGGTGATCACGACCGCTGTCCTTAGCGTGCTCATGCTGAACCGCAGCTTGTCATTGAACAAGTGGGTGGCGTTGTTTATCTTGACTGGCGGTATTGTGGCGACGCAGATTCGTGTCGGCGGTGCGGCACCCTCCGATGCCGCATCGGCTGGGAACCCAACCGTCGGAATTGCTGCGGTCCTGTTCTCTGCGTTCTGCTCTGCGTTTGCGGGCGTCTACTTTGAGAAGATTTTGAAGGGAACAAACCCGTCCGTGTGGATGCGGAACGCCCAACTAGCATTCTTTTCGATGATTGTTGGCCTCATCACGTACTTCGCTTCGGAGCCCGCTGAGGTTCGCTTCTTCCAAGGATACAACGGCATTGTCCTGTCGCTGATCTTGATTCAAGCCGCAGGCGGTCTGATTATCGCGGTGGTTGTGAAGTATGCCGACAACATTTTGAAGGGGTTCGCAACTGCAATGAGTATTGTGCTCTGCGGTGCACTATCGTCGGTGATGATGGGATTTGAACCGAGTGCGTTGTTTGTCATGGGTAGCACGATGGCGATTGGAGCAACCATGCTCTACTCGGCTGCGTGATGATGCAATTAGCGAACGCGTCTACTTCTCCCACATCAGGCCCTTCGGGTTCACATTCAAAATTCAGAATAACGCGCAATTGAAAACTCTTTTTTGACAAGGAGATAGAACCCCCAAGTGATAAAACTCCGAAAAAAAACCCACAAAACAAAATACAAAACAAAAGAAAATCGGATAACAAAGTCAAGAGCATGACATAACAACACAGAACAGTATTCGTACGAAGTCGGATGCGATCTTCCCAAAAGATCTCCAGAGTAGGTTCTCCATTCAATCGCTTTTAAATTGATGGGAACTGTGATGAGTAATTTTTTGAAAAGACTTTGTCTTTTGACGTTTGTGACACAGAAATGTATGTAGAAGGTCATCGCATGGATTCTTTAATGTACTGTAATCATCACCTGTCTGTAATCTATCTCACTGTTGTCTTTTACCAAAATAGCTTTCACCAAAATCTTTACCAGAGAGATTTTTTCGCTCATCATTCGCAGTGGCAATGTCTAGTCTAGGGCCTTGTGGTTGTCGATTGGTTCCACTTGGCTGATAATATTGCAGCCCATCAACGACGCCTGCGGTTTTGTTGTCGACTACCTTTGTTCTGCATCGCAAAATACTCGCGCGGTCACTTTGAAGGAGCCATGTTTGCCATTCTCAACAGTGGTTGAATATCGCCACTATGCAGGGTCAGAATGCGACGGGCTGTGTAAACGTTGCTTCGACCCCCATTTTCGCCACTATGTCGAAAATCCGACAAAAATGTTAGGGAGGTTTTTTTTCAATTCCCTAGGTTCATAAGCTGGTCTTATGGGCGACTATAACACCGTCGCAGGTGACTCTACCAAGTCCTAACAGCTAGTGGGTTTCTGTGCACTTTTTTGTGCGTGAGATTGCGTCATTTCCGTTAGCAGCGCAAACGAAAATGCTTTGTGTACTTCAGCCAAATGCATAAAATCATAATCATTGCGTTCCCTTTCCCTTGTAAAACGATATCTTCAGTACTTAGTGAGAAGGAATTTAAACCGATGACCGCTGTTGTTGAGGCCCCGTTACCCAAGTGCTACTGCGGTGTTCCGCTTAGGTACTTTAGTCTCTGTGCGCTCTGCA